>APFE031716569.1:0-10626 GCA_000404065.3 Pinus taeda
TTTACAGGATACTTGAGTCAAACAGAAATCAAAAAAGTATTCTATATCTCTTGTGCTTTACTGTTTTCCCTTCTATTTATTAATGATCATATGTGTTATCATGAAATATAAATGGTAAACGAAATAATGATACTTCAGAAGTTGCTTTGTTGCAATCTGTTTTAAAAGGTTTATCTTCTTAATGTTTTCTTCTAGACTATCATAGTTAGGGAATTCTTAAATGCTCCCTTTCTTTCATAGTTTATCACAGTGACCCATTTAACAAAGAATACTTAATTGCTCCTTGTTAATGAGTACCCTCTATTCTGCATATTAAACCCGGTTAAAGGGTTCTTCATTTCCCTTTCTCTCTGTTTAATACCATTTCATCCATCCATCTGAACCTGGCATTTGCCTTTTGTTTTGCTACCTTTCCCTGTGATTTTTCCCCTTAGTAATTGATCTGATCCAGTTAAGCCATTTCTTTGATTGACTCCATAGCCCAATGGCTTGAAGACCTTGCTTTGTCCATTTGTTCTTAGAATTCCACCACCCAACCAAAAATCCCTTTAAAGCATTCATAACTAGCCTAATATCCCATAAAACAAAGCTAAATCATAAAGAGAGAGCCCTCTCTAAGTATAGATTGGCTAGATTCTATACTTAAAAGGTTGGTTTGTGGTTACCTCAGACCCCTTTCCTTCTTCCCATAACTTCTAAGGAAAATCTGAGTGATAACACTCCCCACAGCTCGACTAGCCACAACCCTTTTTAGGTTGCCTTAGGATTCCAGCCACTATGTCCCATTGATGTGGCCATACCATTTGCAACGACTCAGGAAGATTCAGCTCATGTCCAGTCTGAAGCCGATAAGGAAAATAGCTTCATTTAGCACATTCAACACATCCACCAATAGGTCCATGACATATTGGAAAAATCTAATGGTAAGTACAAGTAGCAGCATGATCGACATCTGGTGCCACACAAGTTCCAGGAGGGTGACAAAGTTTTGCTACATTTTCAGAAGGAGCGCCTCGTTAGGCCCCACCACAAGATTCACCCACTTCGATATGGGCCATACACCATCACCAAGGATGTGGGAGATAATTATTTTGAGCTTAGCATTCCCGCATTCCTTGGCCTACACCTAGTGTTCAATTTGGATCGCCTTCGACTATACTATCCACCATTATTGGACATAACCAACATTGCAGAACAACTCATACCAACAAAGTTAAATCTAGACTGCATGGAAATAGATACAACTTATCAGATCATGGACATGTAGATCAAGAACACCCACCAGCAAAATATCCAATTGTGTCAAGTTTTCAAAGTCATCCAACTCCTACACCAAGGAAAATGGCTCACTAGGGACCAAGTTCAGTAGAAGTTTCCTCATCTCATGGAGGAACTCAATGCAATGGAGATCATTGCTTCCTAAGGGGGGATGAAGGATCCAGGTGGATATTGGTGGCCAATTTCCTATTCCACTTAGACCCCCACCATTGTTTCTTTTAGTTTTTCAGTTTCTTTAATTGTAGCACAATTTACTATTTTTGGTAGTTTTTCGGGTCCTGAACTTTTGGAGCCATTTTGAGGACCTAAATGACGTTTTTTTGGCAATATTCCTCTTGGTGATTTCAATGGAATATTGTTTTCAGTTTTATTCCTTAGGGAGATATTTCCCACGAGGAATCATGTGCATCAAACGAAGATAATATGACCATGTTATGACCTCGGGAAGTTGGCTGCCCAATTAACCCCAATGGGGCCCATAAACTCTTAGTGTTACATCTCCTCGGGTTAGGGTTTTGGTTGTTCAGGCTTTTATCTTATTGTTCAATAATAAAAAGGTCCTTGAGCCTCATTGTAACTCAATTTAGAGGCATCTAGCCACCACATATCTTCTTAGAGATAAGCTACCATTGCCTGAGCTAGTCTCATTTCCATTTTGTTTGTAAGCATATTTCATTATTTGATATTAATGAAAGGAAGTGTTATTCCTGTTGCATCTATGTATTTATGGTTATATATATAATTTTTTGTATTCATGTTTAAATTTATATCAATGGTATCAGAGCGGTCTTCTCTTTCTCTATTTTTCTTTGCATGTCCCCAACGAGGTCAGGATATAAGGAGTTAGGGCTCGAATTGGTCAAACCTTTGCAAGACTAGCCTCGTAAATCCTGACAGCCTCCCATGGGGGAAGAAAAGAAAGACGAGGGATAGTAAGATCCTACCAAAATATTTCTCGAGGAGGCCCTTGATAAATAAAGGAATGCGATGATGGATAACTTTTCCTAGATCTTTCCACCGTTGCCCACCGGCGATGCATCCACATTCAACAGCCAGTCTGGAGGCTCCACACCTTTTAAGGTACAAGTAAACTTTGACATTCCCATATTTGAGGGCCAAATAGATGCAGACACCATAGATAAATGGTTGAATCTGCTAGAAGGATATTTTTCTATTCATGATTTTTCCAGCTGAGAAAAGATTGCTTTTTCTCTTCTCAAAGCCACCCTCCACGTCAAGGACTGGTGGGAAACCTATCGTGAGCAAAAGGATGAAAGTATGACCTCATTCTTTTCAGTTGCACCCACTTGGAATTCATTTTGGGATGCCATCAAGGAGCATTACTACCTTGTCGGGAGCTATGAGGAAAAATACATAAAGTGGACCATGTTGCGGCAGGGAAGGGACAAAGATGTGTTAGATTTTACCAATGTTTTTCATACCCTTTGTACGAAGTTGGGTATCAATGATTCTGAGAAACATTTGGTACTCAAGTAGTGTGGCTACCTACATAGATACATCTAGGATGAGATGGAGTTCCTGGACATATCCTTGCTCAGCACGATGTACCGATATGTCGTCAAGATAGAGCAGAAGTTTAAACAGTAGAAGCGACACTTTGGATCTATGAATCTGAAGGAAGGGAAAGGTGCTTGCAAACCACAAAAAAAAAAAGACAAAGCCAGGGTGAGATGGCCTAGGACAACCCACCAAGGCCACAAGAAAAGGAAAACACTGCGAATTTGAATAAGGACGCAAGAAAGTGGTGTTAGTTCCATAAGAGCTCCACCCACAACACAAGTGAGTGTCGGGCCAAGCAGTCACTAGTGGTCGAGATGAAGGCTTCAAAATCATATGCATGTTCCAACTCTGAGTTAGAACCTGACAAGGGGAATTACAAAGGGAATCATATTATTGATGTGGAGCTCGATGCCACCGTTGCCACCACAAAGATCTAGAATAAGGAACCCGAAGATCCAGAGGAGGAGGAGCGCCTCTTCCACTCCCAGATGTGGGTAAAGGGTTCCCCGATATAGTTCATTGTTGACATGAGGAGCCAAAAGAACCTCATTGTAGTAGAGGTTGTGAAGTAGCTGGGATTACCAACCATAGCATACCCACAACTGTACACCATCGGGTGGCTTCACCAAGGACGAGACATGCGCGTGAGCCAATAATTCTACCTTCCATACAACATCAAGCCCTTCACATATGATGTTTTATATGACATTTCTCTGCTTGATGTTTTTGATATATTATTAGTCCAAACACACTTGTGGAGGAAACATGTTGTGTATCAGTCAAGACCTCACACTTTTATTCTTACATTAGGAAAAAAAATTGTATAATATACTGTAGGTAGCACTGTATACCACCATCTCTCTAGTTACTACAAATAATGCAAATTGTTCATTTGAAAAACTAGGAATTTTTTTTCCTAATGATACACCCTCAAGGAAAGAAGAATATAGTGGCCATGACCTTTAGAAAGGGCCCCTCTGCACGACAACAATAGATGGACAAATTCATGGAGTAAGAGGACATCTTCACCTCCCCCCTAGGGGTGACTCTATGTTGTCAGGTCAAGAACTCCATCGATCTGACCCTAGGTGTGTCATTACCCAATGGACCAATTTATTGGTGCTCCACTCTAGAGAACACTAAAATCAAGAGGCAAATTTAGGAGCTACTATAGAAAGGTCACATTCAGCCAAGGTCATCGCCTTATGGGAGCCCGATCGTGTTGGTATAGAAGAAGGATGGGACTTGGAGACTCTGTTTTGACTATCGAGCACTAAACAAGATCATTGTCCAGAATAGGTACCCTATTGCATAGATTGATGACCTTTTGGACCAACTCAAGGGGGAAACGTACTTCAGCAAGATCGACATGAAGTCCGGATATCACCAAGCACCAATCGAACTCTCTGATGTGTAGAAGACTCCCTTCAAAGCCAAGGAGGGCCTTTTCGAATGGTTGGTTATGCCTTTTGGGTTGACAAACACTCTTGAAACCTTCATGAGGCTGATGGATGACATCCTGATCTTCAACCAAAGTTGGGAAGAGCACCCCCACCACATTCGACAAGTTCTCCAAACACTGTGGCAACACATGTTGTGTGCCAATTTGGAGAAATTCACTTTTGGCATGACCCAAGTTTAGTATCCGGGATACATTATTGATGAAAAAGGGGTGCATGTGGATCCAGTTAAGATCCAAGTCATTCAGGATTGGCCAACCCCAACCACTCTGACAGACCTCCACATCTTTCTAGGTCTTGCCAATTTCTACCGCAAGTTAGTGTTGGGGTTCTTTCATATCACTTGGCCCTTGAGTCAAGTCACCAAAGGAGGAGTGAAAGAAAAATTCTTTTGGTATGAATCTCAATAGAAGGTATTCTCAAAGTTGAAACATTGCCTCTGCTCTGCACCAGTGCTCACATTACCAAACTTGAAACAACCATTTGAGATTGACACATATGCCTGTGACTATGCTATTGGGGTAGTCCTTACTCAACATGGGCATCTAGTGGCATATCACAGTGAGACACTTTCAGACACAGTCTAGAAGTATCCCATTTATGACAAATAGATGTATTCCATTGTGTAAGCCTACCGAAAATGGAAGCATTACATTTTGGGGAAGGAAACAATCATGCACATAGACCATCAACCCTTGTAGTTCATACAGATGCAAGGGAAGTTGCAGAATGATCACCATTAGAAGTGGTCCACATACCTGCAAAAATTCCATTTGAATATAAAGTATAAGAAGGGTAACACAATAATGTTGCAGAATGCCTCAGTCGACCACCGATCATGGTATTAACCACCGTGCTCAACTATTTTGGGCACGAGACTTCTGATTGGCCACTTCTCTATAAAAGTGATGGAAAATTCTGCCACACATACCATACTCTCTTGGATGGTCAGCAAGTTCCAGATTTTCACCTCCAGGATGATCTTTTATGTCACTGGGACACCTTTATATTCCTTCAAGAGAGCTTGCGAAGATGATTGGGAATCGCACTATAGTTGGGCCACTAGGCATTACAGGGTCAAGAAAATGGTGGAAATACTGCAGAAGTATTTTTGTTGGCCAAATCTTTGACAGGATGTCGAGAAGTACATCTAATCCTATACTACCTGTGCCATTGCCAAACCAACCATCAAGAAGCAATGTCTCTATACTCTGCTGCTTACCCCTAGTTGACCTTGGGAATCCATCTACATGGATTACATGTCATGCCTTCCTTCTACTAAGCATGGCATTGACTTTGTTTTTTTGGTAGTCGATAGATTCTCAAAGATGACCATTATGGCAGCTTGCAAGAAGAGTATCACAGCATAAGCCACTGCTAAACTCTTCTTTGAACGAGTGTGAGTACACTTTGGGATCCCACAGTTTATAATCTCAGATCAGGACAACAATTCCTCAATACATTTTGTTCTAGTATCTGTTCGATTTTAGATACCAAGCTCACTAAGTCCACAACTTTCCATCCCCAAACTGATGGCCAGACAAAGGTCGTCAATAGGATGATCATACACATTCTGCGCATGTACAACTCAAAGCATCCATGCACATGGGATGGGAGCCTCCCCTATGTCTAGCACAGCTACAACTGGGCTCTCCATGGCTCGACTGGCCACAACCCTTTTCAGGTGGGCTTGGGATTCCAACCACTATGTCCTATTAATGTGGCCATACCATTTGCAGCGACTCAGGTAGATTCGACTTATGTCCAATCCGAAGTCGACAAGGAAAATAGCTTCATTGAGCACATTCAACACATCCTCCAACAATTCCATGACATATTGGACAAAGTCAATTCTAAGTACAAACAGTGACATGATCATCATTCGGTGCCACACAAGTTCCAGGTGGGCCACAAAATTTGGCTACATTTGTAGAAGGAGCGCCTCACTGGGCCCCACCACAAGATTTGTCCGCTTCGATATGGGCCATACACCATCACCAAGGTTGTGAGAGATAATTATTTTGAGCTCAACATTCTCCCATTCCTTGGCCTGCACCTAGTGTTCAATGTGGATCACCTTCGGCCATACTTTCCACCATTACTGGACACATCCGACATTGCAGAACAGCTCACACCAACAATGTTAAATACATACTGCATGGAACAAGCCGCAAATGATCGGATCATGGACACATATATCAAGAACACTCACTAGCAGAACGTCCAACTATATCGAGTCGTCAAATCCGGCCAACTTCCGCACCAAGGAAAATGGCTCATTAGGGACCAAGTTCAACAAAAGTTTCCTCATCTCATGGAGGAACTCAACGCAATGGAGACCACTGCTTCCTAAGGGGGGAGGAATGATCCAGGTGGATATTGGTGGCCACATGCATATTCTACTTGGGCCCCCACCATTGTTTCTTTCAGTTTTTCAGTTTCCTTAATTGTAGCAAAATTTACTATTTTTGGCAGTTTTTCAGGTCTTGAATTTTTGGAGTCTTTCTGAGGCCCTAAACGATGTTTTTTGGCAATATTCAGGGTGATTTCATGGAAATATGATTTTCAGTTGTATTCCTTGGAGAGATTTTTCCAACGAGGTATCATGCGCATCAATCGGAGATAATATGACCAAGTTATGGCCACGGGAAGTTGGTTGCCGAACTAACCCCAACGGGGCCCATAAACTCTTGGTGTTACATCTCCTCGAGTTAGGTTTTTTGTTGTTTAAGGTTTTCCCTTATTTTTCAATAACTCATTTTAGAGGCATGTAGCTTCCACATCTCTTCTTAGAAATAAGCTACCATCACCCGAGCTAGTCTCATTTCCATTATGTTTGTAAGCATATTTCATTATTTGATATTAATGAAAGGAAGTGCTATTTATGTTGCATCTCTATATTTATGGTTATATCTGTAATTTTTTGCGTTCCTATTTAAATTCGAATCAACTTTGGCATTAAATAGCCATACAATATTTAAACATTATGTCCAGATGCAATGCATCTTTGATCCATGAGGTGGATTGAATTGATCACAAAAGTAGTAATATTTGCATAGGGACAATATTTTTCTCTTAATGAAAAAAGAAACACATTAAAACTTATCACACAATCCTACCTCAAACAATATCCAAATACATAAGATTATCCTGATCATCAAACCATGTTTAAAAAAAAAAATAAGAAAATTACTAATTTTCCAAATCTGTGTTCAACAATTAGGTAATATGCCCTGGTGGTATGAATTTCCATGCAAGGGAAGACACTTGGCTGACGAATGGTTATATGACCTGGATCCCAACTTAGTAGCACCTCATTCCACTTAGTCTCTGACAGTTAGCATCTTCCTAACATTTGTAAAAACCTATAGGCAGTAGATGTGTATCGGTTGTGTAGCGACTGCGTAGCTCAACTTTCAATACTACCTTATCCTTTTCCTCTTGTTGGATTCTTTGTTGGTGGAAGCTTGAACCTTAAGAGCTTTAGGTGTAGGATCTTTGTGTTTAGTGGGCACTGGTTGAGGATATTTTGATTCAGGTTGAACTCCCATAATATAGAACTTGTGTAAAATCTGAGAGAGGTTTTTGTAGATGAGCTTGTTTTGAAGAAAAAAACTCTCAATTTATTCAAATTAATCCCCAACACTTTAGAAAATTCTCTACAAAAGGATGACAAAAACAGTCAATTTCAGAGGAAAATGCATAGTAGAGTGTAGAATACCTCCATGCTTGACATGGTTGCTGATGGTTTTGAACAACAATGAGAAGACGGGTGTGCTTGATATGATGGTGTATTAGTGTATAATCCTTTAAGTTCTCCTTTCCTCACTTGCATACTTACCAAACAGTGCTCAGTTAAACTAATGACAATAAAATTTTTATGAGTTTGACTTATTTTATGACAACCAAATTTACAGATTCAGATACATTTGACAACTGACAAACTACCTGACTCTAGCATTGGCTCCATTGGGGATGGAAGCCTCCCTGTGAGGTGCCAAGAACAACATTTCATACTAGTAGCCTATCCATTGGGTAACAATGTAAATATAGAAAAATGAAAATTCTAATAGATAATTTACTAACTAAAATGACCTTTGACTGACACTAACCTATTTGACCGACTGACTTATTTATGGCAGCAAAAATCTGGGACCTTATAGCCTTCACTTCAGGCTTTAAATCCCAACCCCAACTTCCCATACTTGTAGTATTCAAAAGTAAAGCGGTATATACAACGAAATGATATTTCAACTGTGAAATTAGTAGAAATAACTTTTCCAATGC
The DNA here is from genome assembly GCA_000404065.3 of Pinus taeda. Classification (NCBI taxonomy): domain Eukaryota; kingdom Viridiplantae; phylum Streptophyta; class Pinopsida; order Pinales; family Pinaceae; genus Pinus; species Pinus taeda. The sequence continues at coordinate 8,547 of APFE031716569.1, forward strand.
AACCACAAAAATTTCTTGTTGACTGTTTGAATTTCTTGCATGATTTTACTAGAGAACAAAATGAAAATTTTATTTAAAGGAAACCCATGTAAAAACTGGAAAACGGGCTTATTATTGGAAAAGTCTAAAAAATGAGGAATGTTCTTTGGTTCCAACCACACTGCAAAAGGATCCTCAAATTCATGGAAAATACTACCATCTTATATTAAATTCTCAGTTGCACTCATATTCTCTTGCACCCCAAACAGAAAATTGTTTTTATGAGAATGTTGTAATGAAAACTTTGTTGGTGACTGTAACGGTGCAAGAATTACAAGAGAATATTCAAGAGCATAGAAATTCATTCCTTGTTAACAAACAAAAGGGAAAAAACAATCTTGATGCTCATTATCTTGATCGAGAGTTCTTCAATATTCTCTTCAACAAATGACTCAGAAAAGGACTGAGCTAATTTGTTTTTGATTGACTATCCTCACACTCACAATCATAATAAAATTAATTAACTTGTTGCATGTCTTTATCGACCTCTATTTGATCAACTTCATCTTCAGCTGTAAAAATTTCTCCCAGCTGGGAAATTTCATGAATATCTGGGCAACAAACCTCTTATGTTTTATGTTCTTGACACTGGGAAGAAAATTCACAAAGAGCTTGTTTAATCTCATAATCCATACATTCTTCATCACCATAAATATTTACCATATATTGGAAGAAATATTGGAAACATGCACAATAGTTTTTAGTCGGAGGCAATGGAAAACAAAATTCCTGAAAATGCTCATAAAACACTGTGTGAAAATCTATAAGAGAACACAAACTGGCATATGGAAAACCTTCATAACAAGATCTAGCTTTGTCTTCTAAGGTTGCCATGAACATTTTCATTAAGTAGTCCTCAAGAAACTTAACATCAAGCTTATGTATATGCAAATGAAACTTGAACAAATGTACAACATCACCATCTCCTTTCTGATCTCTGAATTTTGGAAAATAATTTTTCCAATCTACACAAGACATGCAGTTTAGATATCCTGGAATGTGATCTTGATTCTGTTGGCATTATGGCTAAAGTTTTGTCCTTGATGGCAACCCATTCAGGTGATAGATCACAATACTTCAAGTCAGCAGTAGAGATTGATGATCAGCTATCAAATATTGAAGAAATTAAGAAGTACGCAGGAGAACAGTTCAGAAGATGCGTACCCGCAGGTACACCGTGAAGAGACCGCGGCCAGACATGCAGGTCAGCCGTTCAGGAGGTGCGTACCCCCAGTTCACTCACTTCAAGGCAGAGAAAAGCACACGTGGGGTTTCTTATGTTTAATCTTTGGTATCTAGCTGATGGTATTTGTGTTATTATGGTTTTGGCTCGTGGTATTGATCCATGATTTGAGGAAGAGATTGCCTATATAAAGCAAAGGAGATCATTTGGCTTGAGTATGCTTTTGGGTTGAATATCTTAGGAAGCTAGATCTGAAATTCTAGTGATGGGTTATGAGAGATAGCTAGATCTAAATCAAGGAGAAACATGAGAACTACAAGTCGGATCTACTAATGGGTTGATATCTCCTCGGCGCATGTTCAGATCTGTAGATCTGACAGTCTGGGTTATTCTTGAAGTCTTGAAATTATCTATATCTGCAGGTACGCAAGTACAGTGAACGAAAAGTGCGGAGATACGCAGGCACAGAAGCGTTGCAGGTGCGCAGATACGCAGTCCCAGAAGCGCTGCAGATGCGGAGGGGCGCAAGCAGTTCATTGGACACAGAGCGCACGTACGCAGGAAGTCTGTGAGGCAGAGTGCGCACGTACGTAGGGAAGCAGTTGGAAACAATGTGTACTTATACACAACTGTTATATGGGTGAAGCTGCGTACTTCTCATGAAATCTACTTAGCTGTACATGTTTATCATTGCTGTGTTCTGGGTTTTGAAGTGATGTCTGATTTCTGGTATTAAGTTCTGATAACAGCAGTGATTGATTAAATGTTTATACATTGATCGATGAATGGATCAGGTTCTTAATGACTCATCTTTATGTAATCTGATGGACTAGATCTGATTGATGACTCTCATTGTAT
>APFE031716573.1:13000-51752 GCA_000404065.3 Pinus taeda
TATTAAGTTTACCGTTAGTTAAAAAGGCATGAGTTAGGTTAATAGTTAGTTATAAAAAGGTTTACAATATTTACCATATTCTTATTAAAATTAATCTTTTAACTCATTGTCAAAAAAATAAAAATAAAAATTATTCAAAATTAATTGTTTATATACCTAGGAATTGTTTTTCACAACACGCTCAATTTGGAGACATTCTTAACTAGAAGGATCTAAGGGGTTTGGAGAGCTTCTTACCTTCTTCAGAACAAATGCAGGGAAGCATAATTATGGGATTGGAGAACCGAGAAAACTCTTTTTGGAGTGTTGGTTACCTCAATTGTCCTCTATGGATGTGAAGTTTGGGGTAGCAACATGTCAAATCACAAGTGGAGAAAACCAGAAAGAATTCAAAAACACTATATCAATAGTAACCTCAAAGTCAAGTCAACGATCTCATATGGTATCTTAGTAGCCGAGGCTGGAATGTTCCCGATGGAGGCTTGAACAATCATTCATTTGTTAAGCTATCTAAAAGAGATGGAAAGCATGGAGGCACATCGTTGGCCCAAGATGATTGTCACAAAGGAGCTAAAGCGTAGGAAGAAAACTTGGAGGAAGCAAAATGACAAATTGATGAGCAAATGGGTAATTAATTGGCAAGATTGTCCTAATTCTAAAGAGGATATAAAAATTGGGTGCTTAAAAAATTTAGGACTGCCATATGGGAAAAACAACTTGGCAAGAAAAAAAAACTATATATGTCAAAAATTTCAACCCATCACAATCGCATGAAAAGAATACTTATTTGAGTGCCGCAATCAAGGGAAAGGCTAAAATTTTAATAGCGCAATTGAGGACCGAATATCGCCATCTTAGGTGCGAAACAGGTAGATGGATAACCCCCAAGGAAGAGTGGGAAGAAATAATTTTTATCTTTTGCAGGACCGAAGTGGTTGAAACCAAGTGGCACTTCATCATGGAATGTCTCGCTTATGAGGACATTCGTAATAAGTTTGAAAGTGGTCTAAAGGTGGATAGTTTGAGCATGCTCGCTTAACAAAAATGCGAATTTATTGATCAAAATTCACAACAAAAGGGTTGTTCGAGAGCGAAGCTTGAGAGTGTGATGTCTTGTTTGGTGTGGAGTTTTGGTCCCTTAGATCATTGGGTCTAATAAACGTCATTAAAATATGGAGTTGTCTTTAGTGCAACTTTTTGGACTTTCCAGTGCCAGAAACCAACGAAAAAAATTTGAGGCAAAATCTTGATTTGTGTTATTTAAAGTGGTTTTTTGACTGTTTATATGGATTCAACACCCTGAAAAACCACTAAGGCACTTCGATTGTATGGGGGTTACTGTTATGTGGAATTTTGCATCTACGGATAAACATAACTTCCCTGAGTGGGTAGCTACACTTAGAACAACAAAATTAAAGAGTTTAACCTTTTCCTATAGAAGATAATTAAGACAAGGGACCTACTTGTTATCTTCTACTTCCCTTTGTCTCCTTTGAATAGCTCCCATTGCTCCTTCTCAAACTGAATCCGCTTGATCAGTACCTGCAATCATAAATAGAGGACAAAAACCAATCAAAGCAAGAGATCTATCTACTATAAGCAAATAGAATCGAAAGAATTTAAACATATAATCATCATACATACAGACAAGAATATGGGAAAAGGTGTAAACAACTTTAATAAGTAGAAGGAAGAGTTACAACCAAAGAAGTTTGATCCCATGTCACTGATCTAGCTTGAGTTCCATCCTTAATCACACCAAAAGAACAACACTCCGACAACATAACAATACTTGCTTATGATCTCAAACCTCAAACCAACATTATCTCCTTACAATTCTTCAAAATCCAACCCCCGATCACTATGATGAGTGCTCAATTTATAAGGAAATGGAGGTGGTTTTATCATAAATTGGGCATTGAATGGCTTTCCAAATTTGGATTTAGTTTCCATGGAGGAAGGGATGAGAGGATAAGAGGTTATTTGATTCATTCCCTATCCAATTTCAAGATTATAGGAGAGGATAAGAGGTTATTTGATTCATTCCCTATCCAATGTTGAGATCATAGGAGAGGATAAGAGGTGGGAATCTTCTAGAATGATCTAGAATGAAAGAATATTCCCACAACCCTATGAAGATTTCGCTCAATCTCACCCAGCGCAGGTCAAAGTGGGCCTAGGTGCTCTGTAGAGCAGGCTTGAATGGGCCTAAGTGCTCTGCAATGCAGTTATCCCTGACCAAGGCTGTGTTGGTCCCTCAAGGAGTCATTTCAGGATGTCTTCAGGCCAGGAAACTATGAGGAATAATGGCATTCAATGTGATGACTTGTTTAGGGCATGTAGCAACTGAATTAGGGTTTGATGAGCCCTAAACGTACTGATCTGAATGTTGGGAGTGATGTGCCCAAATAGACTTGTAACAGTTTCTCCTTAAAGCATGAAGTAAAAAATGATAATGTCGAGTGATATGCTTTACGATGTGATGAGGAGGTTCTGAAGTGGATGGTGACCAGCATCAATTACAATACATAATATCATGATATTTTGGATTTTTCATTAATCGCTGAGGGAAGGCATACCCATGTTCAACATATAAACTTTTCATTACATGTACATAAATCAGATAGTCGTCTACAAATATAGACCCATGATAGGAGGACCATCTGGGTAAAGCCATCGTATAGATGATTTAGTACTCTCCTGAAATCGCAGCTCGGATGGATGAAACTAGATCTAAGGTCTTCTATTTCGTTCAATTGTTCGCTCAAGTACAAGATTAACCATGTGAATATGTGATCTGAAGTTGAACATGGGAAGACACTGCCTGATTACTAGCTAATGATGTAAGCTGTTAACAAACGTGAGAGAAATCATCGATAATGATAATGATCCTCAAGGTACTATAGTAAATTCTGCATGGGTGTGAATGGATGTTTTGATGTCGAACACCATACAAAGTCTTTCAGTCGAAGGGCAGTGATGTTAACCTGTCGCTGGAAGCAAGAAACCTGCCATTGATGTATGCAAGCCTCAAGGTACTGGAAGGGTGTTTCTAACTCAACTTCTTGGATAATGTGCTGATGTCGACAAGAAGCGACTCATCGCATGAGGGCCTTGAGGTATCCCACATCAACAACACAAAATGAGTGTAATGATTTTTGGATACAGAATGTGACTGACAACACAAGGTTTAGGAATGATGATCATGAAAATGAAGGTTTATGAGTATTGCAAAGGATGAATTTTACTGAGTGACTTCTCTTGAACATATTGGCGACACTGAATGAATTGGCAACATTGACCTAAAACCAAAGTAATGGATGGTGTGATAGACCATAGGTATGAGAACCATCAAGCAGATAACCCAACCCAAATAGCCTGAATGAATTGGCAACATTAATCCAAAACAAAAGTGATGGATGGTGTGATAGACCATAGGTATGATAACCATCAAGTAGATAACCCAACCCAAATAGTCACATTGATGAAGTGAAAGTGTCATGTTCAAGAGCGACTTGCTACCATAAAGTGATTTACCCCTCTTCCCATTTTCCCCGATCATTGCTGACCACTACCTCTTTATTTTTTATCAAGCTTGAGGAAGATAACATATGCTTATTGTATAATTCCACCCTTCAGGTGAATCTATCACTATGTGATGTTTTAACGAGTCTAGTGAAGGTGAAACTCGGCCTTGTCTTGATGGACAAGTTTATCGCTATTTGATGTTTGAACGAGTCTAACGACAATGAGAGCTCGGTCCTTTTCATGTTTAGGGAACTTGAAAAGGGACAAAAAGAAAACTCCACAAGTTCTTTTTCATAAGTTTGTCTCTCAAGTTCAAAAAAGTGTAAAATAATACAAGAGAGAACCTATTGACCATGTTTGATCAACGTATTCATTTTTCGTAGATAATATATCTCAGTCTGGAAAAGGGTTAAACTTATACTGAGTAGATGTCATTTCCAATCCATTAACGAGCTAAAAAGGACAAGCACTTGGCAATCTTTTCATATTTCGAGAGTCTAAAAAGAGCTTAAAGAGGACTCCACTTAGAGGAACGAGTGGTGTCTAGGATAACAACTGGTTCCGGTGATGTTAGAACTTCTCAAAACATGTTGACTTATGTGAAGAGGTTGGCTAATAAGACCACTCATTGCCACTGTTCCTCAAAAAAGGTAAAACAACCAAGTGAAAGTGTATGATCGACCAAGCATATAATGACGATGGAAGGAGAAAAACCAAGGCTCATCTGACGAAAGAGGCTGATAGAATGGTAATCATGAGGGTTAAAATGGAGATGGGTTCATTTTCACACAAGCTTGAACCACAGGGAACTATGCTTGGATTCAGTTTCATGTTTACACAAGCTTGAAACAAAAAACTATGCTTGGATTCAGTTTCATTTTTACACAAGCTTGAAATGAAGAACTATGCTTGAGATTGGTTTACATGCCCCTAACATGATTACTCGATTCTAGGTGCATTCCCCCCAAGCTTCATTGCATTCACATAAGTAGACTACTTGTGGCTATCAGGGGGATCGAATGAAGGTTCATTTATGAGATCAAGTGAAAGACTCAACTGAGATTTTACGAGATCTAATCAAAGATTCGAATTGGAACTTTTCTCCAAGGGACCTTGTTTCATTTTTTAATGAGCTTGACACAAGACAAGGAATTTTTGCTCAGATTCCTTGTTTCATTTTTTAACGAGCTTGACACAAGACAAGGAACTATGCTCTGGGACCTGTTTCATTTTTTCATGAGGTTGACACAGTAAAATAACTATCCTCATATTCCTTGTTTCATTTTTTAATGAGCTTGACACAAGACAAGGAACTATGCTCATACCTTTTGTTTCATTTTTTTAATGAGGTTCACACAAGACCAGGAACTATCCTCATATTCCTTGATCACAACCCATAAGAGGTCATGACTTCCAAGAGGTTCTCATCATATGGGAGAACAATGGTTTGGAAGGGATATATAGCAAGGAATCCATTAGAGAGATTTGGTTCCAATGCCCCCAATACATAATGCACAACATCACAGAATTGATCATCAGTTGATGTAGGCATGGAACGGGTTGCCACATAGTTGACTCGTGGCGGGGAAGATACCAGTGGGACAAAAGGACCATTTAGGGAAAATGGTTGACGGGAAGCCATATTTGGATTAGGAAATGAAAGCTGGTCAACGGTGACAATTCTACCTTCAAGCGGGAAACATATCACTCGAAAGAGTGTTGAAACAATAACTCCCATGTCATAAACATAGCCACGCCCAAGAAGTAAATTGTAATCTAAAGGGCCTGGGACTACCATCACATTGAGATAAACAATTTTTCCTCCCAAAGTTATAGGCAACTGAGGAAGCATCCCTAATGGTTGATTGGTTCCTCTGTTAAAAGCCAACAGATTCTGGGTAACAGGCACAAGTGGTGGCGAACCGAGTGCTTGCCAAGCAGTGGGGGAAAGGATACTCATCTATGCACCTTCATCCATAATAATGTCAGGTACAACCATATTACGAACCTGTACTATGATGTGGAAAGGCACATAAGAAAGAAGACGACATCCTGCCAGTCGATTCCAGTCAAAGGAAGTGACCTGACTACTTGGAGGGGGTACCATAAGAACAAGAGAATTACCCCCTTGAGTTACGAGAAAAGGAGGATTTTCCTCGTGTATTGATGGAATAAGAGGATTGCCTCCAAGCTCATTGGAATCTAAAGAAACGAAAAGACCCTAAGTGGTATCATACTCACTCTCTATGGGAAAGGTATGATTAACTGAAGGTGAAACCGAGTCAATTTTTTTCTCGACCTGTAATTAGTCAGGTATATACTCATGGGATTCACATTCAAAGAGAGTGGGTTTGACCGACGGTTGATTTTGGTCAGTCACTTTATCAACTAGTGAAGTATTAAGGGAGAGTCTCCTGTAGCCAGATGGAAGTCGCTGCGGAGAAGCAGGACAGTTATCCAACACTTTTTTGGCTTCATCCAAATAGGGACAAAGGTGAATGGTGCAATTCCCTTCACATAACCTACAGGGAAACTTAACCTACCTTTCTTTCCATGACCTTTACTACCACTAGTTGATGGTGTGTCACTATCATGATCTCCAGAAGTTGATGACATAGGACGACGCGAACGAGAAGATCATTCTTTTAAGACCTGAGGAAATCCAGAACAATTTCGAAGAATATGGTTTCACATACAAAGTTTGCAAGGATATCGAAGTTTGTGAGGCTTATCGGACGGTTTCTCATCAAAAGTTGCATTCAAATCCATGGCTATTTGGTTGCCCCCCTGTTGATTTTGCTTCTTCTTCTTTTCTTCCCTTTCTTCTTCTTCTTAGCCACCTGGTTACTAGTACCAATGCTTTCACCAGGCAAAGAGGAAGAAGGGGAGGAAGAAACAACAGACGAAGAAGGCAAAGGGTCAACTTTAAGATCAACTGGAGGTTGATTTTCTCCAGTTGGAGGAGTACTCAATTGCAGAAAAATCATGACATTTTGAACCAAGGAGGTTGAAAACAACCAAACTGATAAGCCAATGGTAAATCCCGGAAGGGATAATGGATTCATATAAGGAGCACCAATATTTCCGAAAGGAGGAAAAGGACTAGGATTCCCATCAAAAGGAATTCCTTGATCGATGGACTTCGGAGTTGTTGCCATATGTCTCAACTTAAGATCAACTAAGGAGTGAGCATGGAGGATGTTATCCGTGGTCAGTTAATTTTATTTTAATCAAAATAACATAACAAAACAAAAGAGGGATAATCTAGGCAAAAGAATTACCAAGTAACTGTGAACTGCATAATACCTCTTGACGAACCGAGAAGCACGGGCAAACAATCTCCTCGAATGTTGTGTTCGGTGTATCACAATGTACAAGGCGACTGACTCAGTTACCTAAGGATGGATAGCAACCTAATGTAGCCCTCCCATATATGCTCGAAAGTACGTGGAGGCCCAATCCATGTTAGCGCTGTCTAATGCAAAATCGCACAGTGAGAGCATTCCTTTATACTTTACGTATTATAACACCGCTTATACACTCGAAGGTACGAGGATGAGCTACGATATACTTACGTACGTGAAATGAGGTATCACACTCGGGATGTATCACAAACAATTTAGCGACAACTACTATGTTTAATGATGCTGGAACACATCTCTAGCCTAGACCTCCAAATGTTATGCGTTAAGTTACAATGCTCCATTAGGTTAATTGAGATAACTTTTAAGTTGATCTTCTTAAGAATTTGCCTTTCAAGATTCACCATGTGATGTATGTTTGCAATTCCTAGAATGCAACTAACATGACAAACATTCTTTCATTCAATTAACTATGAAAACCATAGCTAGTAAGGGATAGAGCAATCAGATCTTTGACAAAGAGAAAAGAGCACACCTAATGCAATTTCCCTAGCTATTCCTATCAAGCATTCACAAACTACAATATGCAAAATGCAAGTTTTTCTTTTCAGTCCCTTTAGTGTTTAGATGAACAAAAAGGAAGTAGATGCACAAACAATCAATCAATACTTTTCACAAGAAACGAAGACTTTAGGACAATTTCTTTTTCAAAGAAATGAAGACTTTACGACACTTACTTTTCAAAAAAGACTAATCAATATAAACTAACTTTGACAATGAATTGATAATGATAAAGAAAACCCTTAAGAAACACTAAATAATCAAGGTCAAAGTAGGACTAGGAGAAGAGATACAAGTTGATTTCAGAACCATAGAAACATTGATCTTTAAACAAACAACTTCGGAAGAAAAATTGGAAAAATCCAAGCCAAAGATGGGTTTTTAAGCTTATGGAGGATCAATGCAGGTCAGAGTGGGAGTAACTGCGTTGCAGAGCACTATTTCTGAGCCAAGGGTGCTTTGTAGAGCACCCTCCCCTGACCAAGCCTGCGCTGGTGCCAGAGAGGCCAATCAAAAGACTTCTAACCTCATTTTTTTGGCCAAAAACACTTCAAAAAGACTGAAATAAGATAAATGAAAGCAAGTAAAGTCTATTAGGGTGTACTATGATGATGATAAACTACCCGAAACGATGGTCAATCCCCAATGGAGTTGCCAATTTCTTATGTGGAATATTGCATCTACGAATAAACACAACTTCCCTAAGTGGGTAGCTACACTTAGAACAACAAAATTAAAGAGTTTAACCTTTCCTATAGAAGATAAATAAGACAAGGGACCTACTTGTTATCTTTTGCTTCCCTTTGTCTCCTTTAAATAGCTCCCGTCGCTCCTTCTCGAACTGAATCCGCTCGATCAGTACCTCCAATCATAAATAGAGGAAAAAACCCAATCAAAGTAAGAGATCTATCTACTATAAGCAAATGTAATCGAAAGCATTTACACATATAATCATCATACATAAAGACAAGAATATGAGAAAATGTGTAAACAACTTTATTAAGTAGAAGGAAGAGTTACAACCAAAGAAGTTTGATCCCATGTCACTCATCCAACTTGAGTTCCATCATTCATCACAGCAAAAGCACAACACTCCGACAGCATAACAATACCTGCTTATGATCTCAAACCTCAAACCAACATTATCTCCTTACAATTCTTCAAAGTCCAAACCCCGATCGCTGTGATGAGTGCTCAATTTATAAGGAAATGGAGGTGGTTTTGTCATAAATTGGGCATTGAATGGCTTTCCAATTTTGGAGTTAGTTTCCATGGAGGAAGGGATGAGAGGATAAGAGGTTATTTGATTCATTCCCTATCAAATTTCGAGCTCATAGGAGAGGATAAGAGGTGGGAATCTTCTAGAATGATCTAGAATGAAAAAATATTCCCAAAACCCTATGAAGATTTCACTCAATGTCACCCAACGCAGATCAAAATCAGCCCAGGTGCTCTGCAGAGTAGGCTTGAATGGGCCTAAGTGCTCTACAATGCAGTTACCCTTGACCAAGGCTACGCTAGTCCCTCAAGGAGTCATTTAAGGGTGTCTTCAGGCCAAGAAACTCTCAGGAATGATGACATTAAATGTGATGACTTGTCTAGGGCATGTAACAACTGAATTAGGGTTTGATGAGCCCTAAAAATATTGATCTGAATGTTGGGAGTGATGTGCCCAAATAGACCTTAAGCAAATACCCATCAAACTTGTGATTTCAATAAATTTCTGCTAAATTTTAAAGAAATTAAACTCTTTAACTCATCAGAAAAACTTCCAAAAAATCACACTAAATACAACTCCTTAAAGTATATCTAATTTAATCTAATATTATATTTAATCCCTTTAATCTAATCCCTTCAAAACTTGATAGTTTAAACTTAACATATTTAATGTAAGCCTCATGAATTAGGTTGCCCTTTATTACTATACTTGATAGTTTAAACTTAACATATTTAAAGTAAGCCTCATGAATTAGGTTGCCCTTTATTACTATTTTTGTCGGTTAATGCCCTTTATTACTATTACAAAAATACTGGTCGATGGTGGTTTTATTTGTATTTTTTAATGTGTTTATGGGGAGCTGGTGTCCAGGGAAAGACGACCTGCCCACACGATTGCAGATAGATTGGTGTCCAGGGAAAGACGACCTGCCCACACGATTGCAGATAGATTGTTGATGAATGGATGAAAACGGTGCTATGAAGAACCCGGCGAAACTGGGAGGTGGATTTTGGTGGGGTGGATGTAGTGCTGTGCAATTTGGGTTAGCAGGCGCTGCTTACAGGACAGGATACGGGGGCGATGCGTTGATGGTGGTGAAAGCATTTGGGATTGCATCATTGATCGTAGGAGGAGGAGCTTGCGCCATAGGAGGAGCCGTCCACGTTGCCGGGATCAAAGAGGTATGCAACATATACAAAAGTCATTCCTTTGGGTTTAAGGTTTATGCTGTGCCCTAGTCTTAAATAAATCGAGGTAAATCATTGTTTAGGGTGAATGTTTTTCTCAGGTGACTGATCTGGTCCAAGTCGGGGAGAGTATCAGGAAAGGTCTTCGCGCTCCATCTCGGAAACAGTCATAACACTCTTTATCCATCAGGCATATATTTTCTGAAATTCTGCCAGTTTTGGCCTTATGCAGGTTAGAGTACTGAAAATAGCTGTGCGGAGTGTAGTAACGTCTGACCCATGGCAATCAAAAGAAAATAAAAATGCAGCCATTCTCTGCAATTTCCATGATATGTCTGAAGGGATTTTGAAAATAGCTTGTGTATGCAATTCTGTCTTGTTCTTTACTAGAAGCGAGATGTTTTGTAATGACATCTGAACCTTGGTAATCAAAAGAAGAACAACAATGCCGCTATTCTCTGCAACTTCCATGATATTTATTTCCTGAAAGGATTTTGATTTCAAAATTCTTGGGTTTTCATCTGATCAAAAGTACAGATTTGAAATGTCCTTTGTATGCAATTCTGTCTTGTTTTTTACTGGAGGCGACATATTTTGTAATGACATCTGATCCATGGCAATCGAAAGAAAAAAAAATGCAGGTGTTCTTTGCTATTTCATGATGTGTGTTTCGTTACGGAGTTTTGATTTCAAGATTCTGGGGTTTTCGTTTGGTCAAAACTGTAGAATAGAAATGGCTTGTGTTTGCAATTGTCTCTTATTTCTTACCAGAAGCTAGATGTTTTTTTGGCCGAATGGTGAGGAGCAAGGGGATTAGCAAATGCTATATGACGCATACTTGCAAGGTGGGGTAAGAAAAATTCGAAACGTTCTCGTAAGTCCATATTCCACCCATTCTATGCGGCTTCGGATACTTTTTGGAATACTTTTTGGGTTTTTTTAGTAGGCGATTAAGCGGACGTGGGAGCCGCGGATCGGCGGGCCTAACCACCGAGCCCAACCGAAGGTGCCAACTTTTGATGCAGTTCAATAGAACGGATATCTATGCAATGAAGTGGAGGTGATGTGGGAGGTTGTTTGCATGTGAGATGTCAATTCTGTGGAAGTGGAAAGATCATTGTCTATTGCCCAACTGCTGAGCCAATGCCCAAGATTACTAGGGCATTCAGTATAAGATAAAGTCCAAGGATGGTTGAAAACATAGCAATGAACCCAATGATACATTATAATGGCGAAATTTCACAAATTTGAACTTAGAAGTTGAATTCCTTTACAACTGCTTTGCACTTCTGTGTTACCAGTTGAATTCCTTGATTTCCTTTTCCAACTGCTTTGCACTTTTGTGTCACTTGTGTTACACGTTGAAATCTTTTACCAACTTTCTATGAGATAATTAAATATGGAGAGAATTCCACAAGATTTAAACTTTATACTTCTATATTACAAGTTGAATTCCTTTACCACTTGTTTATGATGTAATTTCATAATCTTTATAGTACTACTCAAATCTAAGTTATTAGTGTTTTTCTCTAGTAATATTTCAAGAAACATATCCTATAGGGTTGCACTCCATGTAGAAGACTTCCTTCAACTAGATGCCAAAAATCACCGAATGCTTACTCCCTTTAGACATCAGTGCCAAAATCTTTATTAAATCAAGTTGCAAAATCATTTCGGAAAGTTGGGTGCCAAAACCCCTGAGCAACTCAGACCATGTGGATGGGGCACATCAGAGCAAGAATGAAATCTGTTAAAAAGCGATGTTTGAATTAATAAAAAACAGTGACTGGTCAACTCTACGAAAGAGAGTCTGAACCAGGAGAGTTTGGCTCTGGAAAACGCTCTACATTGTCCATGTACATCACACATTATATAGCAATCATGGATTTAGGGAAGTTAGAACCATACGCTAGGAAATAGAAACTAATTCCTATCCTGAGGTACTGTGAACCAATTCACTATTCTGAGATATTCTCCATTATCTCTAACACTCCCCCTTAGTGGAGAAGGGGTTCACAAATATGCCTAACAACTCCCTAAACATTTCAAACTTAATTTTGCCAAGAGGCTTAGTGAAAATGTCTGCAACATTATCATATGTATTACAATATACCAGATGGATTTCTTTTGATTGCACTGTTTCCTTGACAAAGTGGAATTGTGTATCAATGTTTTTAGTGTTCTTGTGAAACACCAGATTATTAGCAAGTTTGATTTAACTTTGATTGTCGCATCTAATTGTTGTTGCATCTTTCTGTTCTTCCCCGACATCTTGGAGAAGTCTCCGCAACCAAACTGCCTCACATGTCGCTATGCACATGGCTTGATACTTTGCTTCCGCTGAAGACAAGGAAACTATGTTCTGTTTCTTGCTACTCCATGTAATCACCCTAGATCCAATGCTGAATGCATAGCTTGTTATGGATTTGCGGTCGTTTGCATTTCCAACCCAATCGGAATCTGTAAATCTTATCAATCTAACATTAGAGGAATCAGTGTAAATAATACCATAGTCTATAGTACCTTGTAGATACCTCAAAACACATTTCGCTGCATTCTAATGACTCTCAAGTGGCTTGGATATGTATTGACTTAGCACGCTGACTGCATAAGCCAAATTTGGTCTAGTAGTGGTCAAGTAGATTGGGCTCCCAATCAGCTGTCTATAAAGTGTTGCATCTGCCTCTTTAGAGCCATCCTCACTTTGAAGTTTAATGTTTTGTTGTAATGGTACTGCTGCAGCCTGACATTGATCCATCTTGAATCTTTCCAGTAGACCTCTGACATAATTACCCTGGGACATAAAAGTTTGTCCTGAATCTCTCCAAATCTCAAGACCCAAACAATATCTTAATTCACCAAGGTCTTTCATTTCGAACACCTGTGACATTTGTTGCTTGATTTCTTTGATTCGAGCAATAACATCACCTATAATAATTAAATCATCTACATACAAAGAAATCAACACTATGCGCCCCAGTTCATCTTTCATGGTATACAAATTAGGGTTGTTTTTACTTCTGTTGTAGCCAAGTTGCAAAAAAAATGGATCAATCTTTTCATACCAGGACCTGGGTGCTTGCTTTAGTCCATAAAGATCTTTCTTTAATCTACAGACTAAATGTTCTTTCCCTTTCTAGACAAACCCCTCAGGTTGCTCTAAATAAACCTCCTCTTTCAATTCTCCATTTAAAAATGCAGACTTTACATCTAGTTGGTGAATCATCCAATGTTTCTTAGTAGCTAAAGCAATCAACATTCTAATGGTATTTAGTTTAGCTACAGGGGCAAAGGTTTCTTCATAGTCAATGCCTTCTTTTTGTGAATACCCCTTTGCTACCAATCTAGCTTTTAATTTATCTATGGTTCCATCTGCATTAATCTTTGGTTTATACAACCATTTACAACCTATGGTTTGTTTCCCTTTGGGAAGTTCAACCAGCTCCCAAGTGTTGTTCCTGATTATAGATTCATATTCCTGTTCCATAGCTATTTTCCATTCACTACATTCATTTGCTTCCTTATAACTAGAAGGTTCAACAACATTCATCATACTAGTTATAAAAGCATTTTCCTTGTATCTAGCAGGGAATTGATTCTACCTACCTGATCTTCTGAGCGTTGGTGTAGCTTCTAACCTATTCTGAGTTTCCTTTACTAGACTTGGCTTGATTGCTACATCTGAATTCTCTTCTTCTGCCTTTGTTTGTTGATCCTGGTTGTTTTTTGTTTCATCACTTTCTTCCACCAAGAACAGAATATCCCATTCCTCATTGCGCTTATCAGATTCTTCATGATCCTGCTCATGGAATATGACATCTCTACCAACAAAAATGTTGTGAGTAGAGGGATTAAATAATCTCTAAGCTTTATATTGTGAACAGTACCGTATAAAGGTACATCTGATGGCTTTTGAATCTAATTTTCTTTTGTCTTCCTTTGGAATATGGGGAATACTTTAGACCCAAACACTCTTAAATGTTTTACTGCAGGCTTAAATCCATTTAATGCTTCATAAGGAGTTTTAAACTCAAGACTCTTTGTAGGACTCCTATTTTTCAAATATACTGCAATATTCAACGCTTCAGCCCAAAAACCATTCGAAATATCCTTACCTTTCAACATGCTTCTAGCACATTCCACCAATGTTCTGTTCTTTCTTTCCATTACTCCATTCTGCTGAGGAGTATGGGGTATTGTGAATTGCTGTAATATCCCATGGTCTTTACAATACTTGATAAGTTCATCCTTCTTGTATTCTCCTCCTTGATTGGAGCGGAGAATTTTTATATGCTTCCCTGTTTGCTTTTCAATCATGTTTCTGAACTGCTTAAAGTACTCAAATGTGTGACTTTTCTTACTCAAAAAATCTGTGTTGCACGGGTACCCACACCCGGGGGTGGGGTTCTCGAACCCGTCCCGGGTTCCCGCACCCAAGTACCAGATTCAGGTACGGGTTCTTCCCAGACGAACCCAGAAGAACCGGGTTCTTCCATGAAGAACCGGGTTCTTCCATGAAGAACCGGGTTCTTCAAAAAAAAAAATTCGGGTTCTTTTCCTTTGACGGGTTCTTCGGGTGCTTGGGTTCTTGGGTTCTTCGGGTTCTTCGGGTGCTTGGGTTCTTGGGTTCTTCGGGTTCTTTAGGTCGGGTTCTTCGGGTTCTTCACGTGGGTTCTTCGGGTTCTTCATTAAAAAAACTATATTAAAATTTAAAAATTTAATTTTCAAATAATTTTTTTATTATTGAAATTTAAAAAATAATTTATAACAAAAGTAAAACCCTTAAAAAAACCCTAAATCTTTAGACTTTATGACTTTAACTCTTTAAAGTTTACACAAGCAGAGCAGACTGATACGACTGATACGATTATTCTTGGCGGCAGAGCACAGTGACATACCAGAAGAAGTTAGAGCAAACACCGTGATACTGATCACTGATTACTGTTTCAGTGATTTCATTTAACTTTTGAGTGTTTTCCATTTGGTTGAGGCTTCAGCCGTCCCCCTTTACCATTTCCGGTGGTAGTGGGCAGCTTCAGCAGCAGTGGGCAGCTTCAGCGGCAGTGGACAGAGCAGGCTGCAGGTATTTACAAGTTTTACTGTTTTCATTTTCAATTTCATTATTGATTATTCCATAAAAACGTTTCACAAGACCCGCTTGTGCTGAAAAACTTGTACAATCACGAGTTCGATTATTCCATAGCTCCATCCAAGCGATTCTCATCTGGCAATTGTTGTCTAGTTTTTCAACAATCCCTCAATATAGTAATGCAGGCATGAGTTAATTTTTGCAAACTTCAATTCTTCATCTTTTTTCTAGTATAGAATTTTCTCTAAATGACAAACAACTGAGAGAATTGCATGATATCCGAAGCATATGTTATCTGGTTCTATGTTTCGGTGTCAACATCAGGGTCAGTGTATGTGAGCTCATGTTCTATGATTCCACAGCTTCAGCCAAGCGTCACTCGTTCAACCATTGTTATCCACTATAAATTATAATGAAAGGAAAGTTCGATGCATTTCAAAATTAATGTATGCTTAATCGTTTTTTTATTTTATGATTCTTCTGCCTCTTTGCAGAATGGCCCTGATAAATTATTAAATAGTGGAGGAACCAAAAACCCAGGCCTGTAGACCCGTGTTCTCTGTTTTTTACCTGAATGATGCACATGTGTTAGTTGTTCAATGTTAACATGTTACCAATTGAGTGAGGGTCTGTCTAGATCAAAGTCATTTGGTTTGAGTTTTGACACGTTCAAGACGAAACTGGCCTCCCAATACATTTTGGCCCTTCTCCAATGTGAACCTCTACAAACTGGTCAGTTGCAGTTTGGTTCACGTTGTTCAATTGACTTTGATACAAGCACTTAGCACATCCTTGTACTTCTTTCAGGTTCAAACAAAGACTTAAATCCCACCTAGCAGTATGTGCCATTGTGCTCCAAGAGCCTTATTCTTTGACCAGAAACCAAATGAAAGAGTCGTTTAAAATTGCAATAATGGAAAAGAAAAATTTTTAAAATTACAAACCTTTATTAAGCACAAGATAGAGAACACAAAGTTACAAACATATTGGATTTTGTGTTTCTTGTTCATTCTGCAGCTGCAACTACAGGATACGGGCTTGAATCTGAGCAAATGAGATTTCTGGTTATGGAATGGATTTTGACTCGTTTTCCTCTCTCAACCCAATATGTCCTCTCTTGAGACTTGCAATATATAACTTCAACATTATCCCCCTGCTCCCATTGGCAACCCTTATGTCTACGCAGTTTGCAATCTTTGCTGTCAGATATCAGTGCACATTGGATCTCCTACCTGATTCAGAGTGTGAATATCCCTAACCTGTAGAAGTGTTATAAGTTTATAACTTATAACTATAAGTTATTATCGAATATTTCATTTAAAATATTTGTTATATATGCTTGAATTCAGTTTATTTCTGTGTATCAAAATGATATGCGTGAATACTGAATATATTATATTGCCTACAACTTACAAGTCACAGCTCGTACCAAAGCTACATTTTGACAATTTTAAATTTTTATGCACTGCATAAATATCAAGGATCTGAATTCAAATTTCATATATATTATTAATTATAAATTTATAAATTTAAATTTTATAAAATATAATTATTAAAATTTAATATTATTATATTACTCGACGAACCCACGCACCCTGTTTCCAAAAATCCCGTCCCCGTCCCCGCACCCACGTTTCCTGGCAACATAGCAAAAAATATACCCAAGAAAACTTTGTGCAGTCATCAATAAACAGTAAAAAGTACAGTGCACCTCCTAATGACTTTGTTTGCATGGGTCCACAAAGGTCTGTGTGCACTAATTCAAGTATGTCTCTTTGTTTCTTCTCCACTCGAACATGGAACTCCTCTCTATGCATCTTTCTTAATATACAAGCGTCACAATCATTATACACTTGTTTTAACATAGGAATATCTCTTACCATTTCCTTTTTTTGAAGTAACATCAAATCATTGTAGTTGATATGACCAAATCTCTGATGCCACAACTCTTCTGTAGTCAAATTCACTGCTGTTAAAGCTCGAACTGGTGTTGGTCTTACATCCAATTTGTACAGACCTCTTGTTCTAATTCCTATAGCAATGGTCTTCATGCCATCTAATAGATCTTTAATATAACAGTTAGATTTAAAAAATTCAACTTTGAGATCTTGATCTGTAATCATGGATACAGAAATCAAGTTCTTTGTTACACCGGGCACATACATGACATTATGAATTTGTCTTACAGTACCATTAGGTAAAATGACAGAAATTTTCCCACACCCTTTGATCTGATGACTTCTATCATCACCTAGGTAGATTTGTGCTCCGTCATTGATTTCTTTAAAATCTTCAAACCATTGCTTGTTCTTGCCATATGTGTTGATGCTCCCAAATCTACATACCAGATGTCTGCATCAACATTCTCATCAAAGTCTGCCATGAACAATCTGAAGTTCTGATCATGATTATCATTTGCGAGATGACCTACATGTCGTTTTTGCTTTTGCTGTTGTTCATGATATTTCTTCTTCCTGCAGTCCTTAGCTATATGACCAAGTTTTCCGCAATAAAAACAATTAATTTTAGAGTTGTTTCTATTCGGATGCATACCTTGAGTCTGATTTGGTCTTTTTTGTGAGTTTCCTCCTTTTTGCTGTTGCTGGTTTCCTTTTCCTTTGAAGTTCTTTTTCGCCATCAATGCAAGATGTGCACTCTAGGGCTTCAGAGTCAATCTTCTTTCTTTTTCTTGCATTAATATTCCTGTCAGTTTTTCAAACTCTAGGATCTTCTCCCTCGCATTTATCTCAGTGATGAACATTTGGTAGTCATCGGTCACACCATTCATGGTAATGGTTACTAGATCTGTATCTGCGACTGTATCACCAATGTATGCCAATTTGTTCTTTAGATCTTTGATCCTCGATATGAAGGCAACAACTGTTTCATTCTCCTCCATCTTCAGGGATAAGATCTTGCTCTTCAGGAACAGAAGACGATTTGTATTCATGATCTCATACAAATCCTTCAGAATTCCCCAAATTTCGCTTGTTGATTTACATTCTCTGATATTGTGGTATGATGCAGTGTTTCACTGACATCTTCAGCAACGTCCTTGCGTTACCTTCTCGCTTCTCCCAATCTGTGATCGATGCTGATCCAGCTGATGGCTTCTGCTCATCCCCATTTGGAATCGTCTAAGCACTCTGCACTTCTAGCAGAGTTTGCATCTTGAATTTCCAATTCGCATAATAGGAGCCATCGAGCTTGTTATGCTCATTCAAGTATGCTTCAATCATTTGATTATTCATCTTGGCGATTAAAAAATTTGATGGGTAAAAGAAATATATATGTTGGATCTACCTCAGATCTATGTCAAAGACAGAATTCGCTGATCTCCGCGAGTCCAATTTTTGGTATTTTCAACAGCCTCTAGCACTGGCTAATCCCTTGTAGTCTGCGCGCCCTCTCCACGCGGCCTTCGGGCAAGTCTTCACCACACTGCGCGCTGTCCATGACAGTCTTGTGAGGAACCATGTATAGGGCCGTTGCAACCTTCTTGCGGCAGACCTCGGCCTCCATGCAACCTTCTCTCGGCAGCCACCGCCAAGACGCAACCCCCTTTTTTTGTTTGCATGGTCGGCGTGATTAGCCAACACAGATTCATGATGGTCGGCGCGATTATCCAACACGGATTCACGACGATCGTCCAAAATAAAATCGTGGTAGTGTCACAGTGGGATCAGTGCGATTTTTCCCCCAAACCACGTGACGATTTCACCTCAGGCATGCCGGGCAAATCCTTCACTCAGCGTACAGGTTCCTCGACCCTGCAACTCTGATACCATGTTAAAAAGCGATGTTTGAATTAATAAAAAAAACCACTGGTCAGCTCTACGAAAGAGAGTCTGAACCAGGAGAGTCTGGCTCTGCAAAACGCTCTACATTGTCCATGTACATCACACATTATATAGCAATCATGGATTTAGGAAGTTAGAACCATACCCTAGGAAATAAAAACTAATTCCTATCCTGAGGTACCGTGAACCAATTCACTATTCTAAGATATTCTCCATTATCTCTAACAAAATCTTTGTAAAACCAATGCTCTTAATTGAACTCATTTACATCACCATGAATATTATTGTTTTAAGCCAATATTTTGATTTTTTGTTGTTGTATATCATGACATTTATTTTTCATTGAGCGGAGAGGCTCATTCTACAGCCTAGTATGATGTGTAACTCTGTCCCTCCATCATCAAAGTTGAAATTTTACTCATGTCTGCACAAATAAACAATTTAAAAAAATTATTTTTTCTTTTAATAAACTATACAAAATATTTAATCATAAAAAAATTTGCGCCTGACGAAATTGGATCCCTTTTAGCTCATGTTAGATCTGTATTTAAGATGGATCTATGCTGGTTGGTAAAAAATTTTACTCGACAAAGCAACAAGCCAGAGCTGGCTTCTTTTTGAAATATTGGTGGTGAGGAGGAGACCCAATTACTTGTGGTGGGCTTGTGATCTAAAATTGATCAGAGGTAAGACTATGTGAGGCTTAGAGAGCGTCACCTCTAAGGCAATCTTACAAACTCTGCTCAGAACTAATGAATCGAACACAATCGCACAAAATAAGATAAAAGATTTTAATATTCACTTGTATTATCGTGAGGCTTGATAGCCTTTTAAAGAGATGGCAAATACATATTTAGAACTTGCCTCCTTTGTTATGAGTTGCTAAATAGGAAAAAACAAAATACATTATTAAGATATTGCCTTTCTTGATATAAGTTTCCTAGGACTAGATTTTTCCTTCCTCATTAGATGTTACCATTATGAGCCAGGCCTGACTACCCAATTCCTCCTAGTTTAGAAGGAAAGCGTCCCCAATTTTCCGCTCCCGGTTTAAGATTGAAGATATGGTGAAACATGACTACAATGAAAATATAGATGTTGATGTTGATGCAATGCTAGAGATGAGGATGAAGCAAGTGCTTACTAAAGCGGGGTGGTAGGGCATGTCCCCAAAAGGAACCCATTGGAATGTTGTCGATGCTATCCTGAAGAGGAGGTAGCAGGTGCCTATGTAGCCCGAGGTGGGAGGGCACCTCTCCAATGGAACTCGAGCCAAACGCTGCTTCGAAATATATCTAAACTGAAAACCGTGTTGAATCGGATGCTGTAGCAGGTGCCTACTAAAGCGGGGTGAGAGGGCATATCTCCAAAGGAAACCCACTCCAGATGTTGCTTTGTTGAAGCTTGATCACTGTGAATGTGGTAGGGCTGAAGTGAACTGTGATACCTGCGACAAAACAATGGAAATGGGACTGCTGAGCATTATGCTAAGTGAGAACCAAAAAGACGACATGTTAGATTTGTTATGAGTGTAGCGTGGAAATAATGGAGGTGAAACAGGCTGCATAGGTGTGAGGGAAGGTTAGCGTGTGATAAAAAAGGAGCAGATGTATGTGGATGAAGAGTTGTGTATATGTGCAAACGAGGTTTTGCTAATGAAGATGGACTAAACTGCAAAAATGAGCATGAGCGTGTGGGTGAGAAAAAATGGATTGTGGTTATTAGATTTTAGATCTAAGAGCTGTATGCAAGGGAAAAAGATGAGATCTGGCATTGGGAATATGAGGTGGGTGCAAAGATGTGTATGGCACTTTAATTTAAATAAATGAGCATTATATATAAAAAAATTTAAGATCAAGTCTCAAGGAGCAACTTGCTCCGATACCAATTGATCTGAAATTGATCAGAGGTGAGGTTCTATGAGGCTTAGAGAGTCTCACCTCTGAGTCAGATCTTACAAACTCTGCTCAAGAGTCAAAACTAATGAATCAAACACAATCGCACAAGCGAAGATAAAAGACTCTAATATTCACTTGTATTATAATGAGGCTTGATAGCCCTTTTTTTTGTAAGTTTGGTAGGACTACATCTTCATTATGTCCAATATATCACCCTGATCAGGGTGGGGAATTGAACCGGTGACTTCACGTCAAGGAATGCCTTAATAGAACACCGGTCACTGTCTATCCAAGACCCAGTGGATGAAGCTTGATACCCTTTTAAAGAGATTACAAATACATATTTAGAACTTGCCTCCTTTGTTGTGAGTTACTAAATAAGAGAAAAAGCTAAATACATTATTTAGGTATTGCCTTTCTTGATATAAGTTTCCTAGAGCTAGATATATTTCTTTCCTCATTAGATGTTACCATTATAAGCTTTCCTAAATCGTTGAAACTGCTCTGCCTTTTGCTTTCTGTTAAATATTTTCGCAGCTTATGTATTTTATATGTTTACTTGAACGTGTTCATGTTGTTAACGTCTTAGCCCTCTCTCAAAATGCTTTATGCTATACTTGATCATGTTTTCTGTCGTCATGTTTTTTTTAGTTTCATTGACCACTTCCCCCTGTTTTTAGGGATTGTTTTGGTGCTTGTGAATTTGTTTCGTAAATGTTCATGGAGAAGATCTGTTGTAACTGGTAACATTTAACCTATGAAACCGGATTCGTCATCCAGGTCCTACGTGTCCCGCATTTGGCGAATCAGACATGATTCGAGCGGATTCGTGTCCGAAAATCGAGAGACGTTGTGTCCAATCAGGGCACTTCGAATCCGGAATGTGTCCCGATCAGGACACTTAGAATCTAGAACATGTCTTGATTTTCGGACAAGAATTCAGAAATCAAGAACCCGTGCGACGTTATAAAGGCATATTTCCCTATTCTATTTGCACATTCACTTGTTTAGTTTGTTGTGGGTGTTTGGGAGCAAGGAGCAAAGGGTGTGGGAGCATTTTCAAGGAGATTCAAGCAACAGGTAAGTGCTAGATCCTGTTAGATTTGATGATGGTGATACTATTGAGGGGTCATCTTCCACACCAGTAGATTCAGAGATGACTTTGGATATAGAGGAGGAGGATGCAACATAGGAGAGCAAAGGTGACCATGATGATGAGGACAGTGATGCTGATTTTGATGATGACTATGATGATTGATGGCTCATGAGTCATGAGCTACCTATTGCCGTGAGGCTTGTATACTTGTAGACTTGTAGTTGTTTTGTATTTGCTATTTCTATTTTCCATTGGCATTGCACTACCTATGTAAACAGTGACACATTTTGATTTTGATGACTTAATGAGAAAACTACAATATCTTTATCTTACTATCTTGTCTTTTTCCTATTGGATCATTGATGAATTGCATATGTATTATAAATTTATAACTTATCATTTATCATTTATGTCACAATTGTATTTTTAATTTTGTACGCATTATGTTACTTCGTAAAACTTACATCTAGATGAAGATCTATGTTTGAATCAATGAATTTGTATCATGAATGAGAATTTGTGTAAGAAATATCTAATTTTTAATATATATATATTTTAAATTTATATATAATTTTTAATAAAATAATATATAACGTATCCGAATGTGTCCTGTTCTAGGGGGTCAATGTGTCCGTATTCGACACTCAAATCCCCGTATCCGTCAAATTCCGAATCCCTGTGTCAGGTGACTTAGCATTTAACTGACAGATCTAATATCGTGATATAAGAATGATTCATTCTATATTATGTAAAGACAAATACCCTTTTCGGTCATGAAATTTAATAAAAGCTATCGTTTCGGGGTTATAATTTTATTATATATTCCAATTTTTTTATAAAATAAAAGATAAAATTTATTTTAAAATGATAAAGATGGTCAAGAATAATGTCATGTTACCTTATTAGACATACCCAATGTAGTAATCAGTCACCTATGGAGAGAAGAATAATCAGCTTGTAAGCAGTTAATTTTCCAGCAAGCCCAGTATATGCTTTTTTTAATCTTGAGTTAGGTTTAGGGTATGTTCAACACTTGAGTTTCTCCACATTTTTGTCCTGTGGTTTACCTTTTCTATAAAGCTTTTTGCATTGGGTTTTTATTTGGGGATGGTCTTTGGGACCAGAAGGCATTATTAGTAATGAAAAGAGAGCTTTTTTTCATAGCAGACAAGATTCATCTTTGTGGAAGGGCAAGGTCATACAAATTGTGGGTGTAGATTGAATTGGCAAAAAAGATTAGGTGTGGGTGTAGCAGCCATCCCAATTTTAGGAATTGGTGGGTGGTGCTTTATTTTATTATATAACGATAAAATAAGAAATTTAAGAAAAAATTCAATTCTTGGAAGTGTGGTGTAGCAAAAAGTAGTAAAGTGATGGAATTGTGTTAAAGCAAAAACTTAGGTTCAAATCTCTCTAAGTGAATGCTGATGAAGTTAAATGTAAGTCTCGAATGATTTAAACTTCATGGATATGAATTCACTCTTCATAATGTCGCATTTAATCAAAATTATCATATAAAATTTACTTCTTAAAATTGAAAAAATTAAATACATAAAAACAAACGTTCACATTTTTTAACACAACCTTCTAGGCGATCAACACCAAGACAAAGGCTTGAAGGTGATGCTAGTTATGGAACTATGGAAAATCATCGAGAACAATTGTGTGATTGTCAGAACAAGAATATGTCCATCTATCATGATCTGGTTCAAAGTTGCCATGTCTGTGAAATGGCCTCTATGTTTATTGTTGCTACCTACCATATTTTTGACTTAATTAAGAATAGTCTTCAGTCTGCCATGTAATTAGTGACAGAACGTTTATCCGCAGCTGTATTGAGGATTCAGAAATCATCAAGGAAAGACTCAGGCTAAAGAAGGCCAAAAGTAAACACTTACAATCTTTCTGCACATTACACAATAGTGGAGGTATATGACCTATCCTTGGGTTTAGACTCAACTTTACGATCTATTCTTGTATAGGCAGTTTGTGGGGTTAATTTTATTTAAATTGGTTTGTAAACTGTTGTGAATATTCCACTGGATCAGTTCGTCACAACCGATCTTACAATATTTTGAAATCTTAGATTTATATGGGTTATTTCTTTAGATCTTAGATTATTTATTTACTAGCTTTGCTTGAATTTTTATGAAATAACTGAAATAAAAAAATGGAAAGAACAGGCAAAAAATATATACCATCTATACAATTGCACACAAGATTTATCCTAGGAAACTCAATATAGGAGAAAACCTGGTTAGAAGGTGAGGTCTATCCTTTTCTCTCTTTGTTTCGATTATAAAAATGTGCATACAAAAGAATGAGAACTTTTATGGAGTTATCTTTAGGCATTATGGCCTTAACAGTTGCTACAAAATCTTCCTCCTCCTTTGTTGTGCTTTGAAAATACCACTCCTGGATGTTTTGCTCAACTATAGAACAAGTACAGCGTAAAAGAATGGAACCCCTTCTCCTGGCAGCTTGGAATTCAACATAGTTTGATAGCCATCTAGGGTCAGGGGTTTGACTTTCTCAACTCACAATGTGATAAGATTTTGGACCTTCTAGACTCTTCTGGAAAGTCCTCACCTGGCTAGTCCCACATGTGTGAGTAACTGAGGGCTGACATGGCATCCACTTGTATTATGGTGGTCAACTAAGTATGTCAACTGGTAGGAGGCATAACTCGCAAGTGAGATCTGACTGAGGTTATCTTTGGATCATTGGAAAGGTCCCAAAGTGTATAATTACATTGTGGGGATGGGAGGTATGCTCACAAAGTTTTGACAGCCAAAACATGCTGTTTGGTTCCTCAACATGGCTCTAAAAGGTTCCAGACCCCAATTTTCCAAATTGCTACTTGGCACTAAAATGGGCCTTACAAGTCAATTCCTCTAATTTTTCCAACCATTAAGTATCAAGATAAATGAAAAATAGTATGATGATCTAATCTAGATCACACCTTCCCATTTATAGAGGCTTTTGGTCCCCAAAAACTTTAATGAATGAGGTGAGAATCTTTCCTCTACCTTGTCCTTGGAGTATCATTTTGCTTTTCTTGGAAGTTGTCCTTTCAACGCAATCTGCCAAAGGTCATACTATCCTTGTCTTGTAGTTTTGGACATCTTATGCAAAACTGTGTCTTTTGCCAACTTTGCTTGAGCATCTGCAACTAAGTCCTATATGGTAAGTAAGACTTTCTCCTCCTAATCATGGAAGACTCATATAGTTTCAAAGTCTCCACATTCACCATTGACTAAATGCTATTAAATTTAGATAACAATGGTATGTTCTATGCTTAGCACAATTACTTCAATGTTCCTTTAGCAGCCCAATGACAATTTCAATTTAGTTTTCCAATAGCAATCAGATTAACCATTAATCACATAGGCAGTAATAGTAGATAGAGCATGAAACAAAATGCAGAAGACAAGCCAAAACAAGAGGACACCAGATTTGGCGGATGCTAGGGAAAAACCCTTTGATCAAATATTCTTATTATTATATCAAATGTTCAGCAAAGAGAGAGTACAAAAAGTCAAAAATTGACTTGCAAATAGATGATCAAAACAACCTTGTCAAAGTCTTGCAATACAGTCCCAATCAATAGCAGTCAAATCAACCCTAACCAGAAAGTCAAAGATGGTCAACGCAACAATCAGACTTCTCCTTTGAAGCTTGGTCAAAGGTAGTCAAACGCGTCCTCCAGCAGTGGTCAAAGTCATCCCAAAACAGTCATAAAATCTATGGTCAAACTTGGTCAACCTGCGGTCAAAAGGCCTATGGTCAACGCAGGTCAAAGTACTCCTTTTGCCTTGGTTCATGTGCCTAGGAATGTGGCCTGCTGAGACATAAATCCACCCTGAAAATCGAAGTCAAAAGATGCTTAGAAAGTCAAAGTCAACTCTGGTCAAACTGCAATTTTTTTCGAGATTTTCAGCCCTGCAATTCAGTCCTGTAATTCGACCTCCTTGTGCCACACGTGGGAGAGAGAGAGAATGCCCAATGCTATACAAACCAATGAGAGAAGGAGAGAGAACGTGTGAGTGATGATGATGCCAAATGAGGTGAGAAGACACTTGTATTTATACAAGTCGTTGAGGGTGAAGAGTCATGTCCATTGGGCTTCATGAGCCTACATGATGATTTGGCTGATCTGAACAATTTGCCCATGTGTGGGCATAAATTCAAAATCACACTTATACTTGTCCAAATTGGATGATCTTTATATCAATTTTGGTCATCTTGAAAAGAGGAATTTAATGCAATCATCATCTCCATCAAATGAGCTGTCCCAAGTTGGAGTTTGGCCCTAGTTGCCAATTTTAACATGCACATGTATGGGGGGTTAGACTGAGTTTGTAGGTATTATCTCTAACCTTCTCCCATACTTCAAAAGGACTATATTGTAGGGCCTTGATCTTCTTACCAGGACGCTGTTGCCTTTCCTTATTCAGTTGTAACCAAACTCTATCTCTCACTTTGAATGACTTCTTTGGTATATGCTAGTCATGTCTCGCCTTGTAACTTTCTCGTGACTTGTTTAGTGTTTCTAATACTTGTAAACGATGTTGAAAAAATCGCCATCAATAAAAAAATCGACGAGGGTTCAGAAAACATCTTCTCGAAAATATGGACAAAAAAATTGGCAAATTGTGGTAAACATTAAAAACACAAATATATTCATTTTTTTCAAAATTAGAAAAATTGAAAAAAATCGGGACAAATTGGGAAAATTTGTTGATGGAAAAAATCGCGATTTTTTCGGACCGAAAAATCAGTTGGCTGAAAAATCATGATTTTTCGGCACTATGCAAAAAAATCAACAATTTTATTAATAGTGCTTGTAAATGGATCCATCTAATCTTTTCAATAAACTTCTCTCTTTTTAATGCTTTTCTTGTGATGTCTTCCCTCAGTCTTCCTTGCTGTCCATATATATCATCCAAAGGTGAAGGCAACAAATATCCAAAACAAGTTTCAAATGGATTTACCAGTAGAAGTGTGGACTACTCTGTTATAAGAGTGCTGAATATAAATTAGATTTTCATCCCAGGTCTTTGGATGCTTTTGATTGTAAGCCCTCAAAAGCTACACCAAAGTCCTATTTACTATTGATGTCTTCCCATTTGTCTATGGATGGAATGCAATAGACCTTTTCAATTTAGTGTCCATCTCCCCCCAAAGAGTAGTCCAAAAGGCTTTGATAGAAATCTGGTATACCTATTTGAGATGATGCCCCTTGGTATCCCAAAGTGTACCCAGAGCCATTCAAAGAACGCTGATTCTTGTCCTTTGATGGCATTTGTAGAAGGCATTAGAATGCACATTTTGTTGAGCTTGTCAACTACCACAAATAAATAGTCATGTTCTTTCATGTTGTTGGTAAACCATCCACAAAATCCATGAAAATGCTTTCTCATGGTTTTGTAGGTACAAACAAGAGATGGTATAGACCTTGTTTTTATTACTTGGCTTGCTGGTACAACAAAGTTTGCATCCTCTAATACACCATGTTACATCTTGCATTTTGGGCTAGTCCACATACCTTAGCAAGTTAGCAACTGTCTTCCCAACACCAAAATATTGTGCGACCATAGAGGTGTGAGCCTCTCTAATAAGTTGCCATCTTTCGCCTTTTAAGGACACAAATCTTGTCTAGCTTGTAGAGTAACCCATTCTGGAGATGGTAGTTAGCCTTGTTATCACCTATTCTACATGAATTTGGCCTTGTAGCTGCTGAAACACCTTCTTAAGTCCTCATCTTTTGTTTATGCCTCTCTGTATGCATCATGGATAAATGGCTCCATGTGCTTAAGCATTCCCAAAGTTGTAATCTTGGCTTTGGGTGGCCTTGATAGCATGTATACCAACTTATTAGTTTTGTCCTTCTTGTACTTTATGACCAGATGGAATTGCTGTAAGAACCCCATCTGCTTGTAATGTTTGGTTTGTTGAAGCTTACTATGGGCCTGCAAATATTGCAGTGGCCAGTGATCTATGTGGATAATGGTTTCCTTGTCGATTAGATAATCCTTCCATTTCATAACAACTTGTGTTAGGGCATAGAGTTCCTTATCATATGTAGGGTAGTATAAGACTCCCCCATGAAACATTTCCGAATGATAGCGAACCTCTATTTAGGAATTTTTTTTGTGAAGGGACTGAATCCCATGTGGAAGCCTGAAGGGCTATTTCTATAGAAGGCAGAAGGTAGAGTAAAATAATGTGTTCTTTTGTGGTCATCTCTTTGTAATCTTCTGGCATATTGTTTTATTGTTGAAGTTCTCTGTGTAATTGATTTATGATGATCAATAAATGTAAGATAAGATCAATCTAATAAATAATCATAAGAATCAATTATCAGTTTGGGGAACTCTTTAAAAATCAACATGGTATCAGAGCTTATGGTTGAAGAGCAACCTTGAAGATGAAGACATGGTAAGTCTTGGAGTAAATCCTTTTTTTTATTTAAATCTGTATAGTAAACCGAAGTTCCTCAGGAGATGAAACCCTAATTCTTAGGACTCAGTCCTAGTCTCAGTATCGAACTTCAGGGCTTGTTGCATAGGCCATAAATCCTTAGGAGATGATTGCAGGGATCCGGAATACCTCAGATATACTTGATCAAAGTTCAAAGCATAAAAGAAGGCCGGCCTAATCCTCAATGAATAAATCGAGGACTTGTGAAGAGTTAAGTTGATAGGCCGAAAATCTAGCCTGTGCAAATTATTTGAAAATCTCAGGAGGTCTAAAACTGTAAAAAGGCCTTAGTCCCATATCAGACAGGCCGAAAATCTCAGAAGCAAGCCGAGATTTCTCAGGGTATTCGATATTCCTCAGAAGATTGAGAGACTCACTCATGCAATCCCATAAAACTCTCAGACAATACAATTTTGTTTTGGTTTCAAAAGGCAGAATCATTATTATTCAAAAATATGTCCTGAGCATAAAAATTGTTTTGACTAAGACCAAGGGTTATCTCAGCAAATGAAGCACTGATACCTCAACTTTCAAGTCACTGAGATGAAGTGTTGGAGACCTAACCTATCATATGAAATAAAAGGTATGGTGCCGAAGTAAAGATATATTACAAGGTATGTGTCATTGCTCATTTGGATCAAATGTTTCACTTAAAGAATATGTTTATGGAAATAGTATTGTATCAAAGTGATAGGACTATAGTTAGAACCTGATATGCCCGAGCCTATCTTGTCCATGAAATAGAAATAGATTCAAGGTATTGCCAACAAAGGATCTTGTTTTCTTCTCTCAATTGGCAAAGTAAAAATCTTGAATGGTTAAAGGAACTGAGCCCTTAAAAGAGTTCAATCTGATGTCTTAGTTTGGACTAATATCTGTCTGAAGTACCTTCATATGGCTACTAGAGTACATGCTATGCATTGAAGGGTTTGAGGCCTAGAAATGAAGTCTTACCAGAAAGGCTATAATTCTGAAATTGAAGAAGTCACAATCTCACATAAAATCTTCGTTAGGTTCACCTACTGATTTGATGAAGAGAAAGTTATCTTGACATTTTAAATGAGTATAGAACAAATTTATGTTATGAAGCAGAGTGTTACAAGCTTGAAAAGTTCTGTGATCATGAACCTTGTAAAGGACCATGGAAAGATACACTGACCTTATTCAGGTTCTAAAACCACATATGCTTCCCTTTGAAATTGTTGCATTGTGTCTAAGCAAGATTGTTGAATGGTATCTATTTTATGATTTTTGATTGCTCAGTCTTGTAAGAAGGAGGCGTGACTTGTTGCCTAACAGTGAAAAAGAGACTGAGCTCTCTTTAAATTAAGGACTGAAGTCATAAGTCTTTTGCAGAACTTGATAGGCTCTTGGGATGAAAAGCTCAAAATCAATCCATTGCTAGAAAATTTGCTGCAGTATCTAATGGCACTGTCATATGTTCCCCTTGATGAAGACATCTCATTGGAAAATCTCTGATCTTTTTTTTTGTTTTTGTTTTTGTTGTTTATCTAAATAAGATTAATCTATTAACAGAAAAAGGTAAAATTACAATGTGACCGAAGTCAAAAACACTGCCCTGAAGGAGAGGTGGAGAATATCAGAAACACTATCCGTGACAGAGAGCTTAATCTAGAACCAGTTGTCAGAACCCGCGCAGGGGAACAAGTGGTGACCTTCTTGATATTACAGAGTTTATAGAAATTCACAAAAACTTGCAATTTGAACCAAAACTTGCAAGAATAAACCCACATATCAGTTTGAACAAAAACTTGCCCGCTAGTATGGGCCACAAGACATGAGAACAAGGCAACAGTGAGCAAACTAATCATCTGGAGGTTCTTCCACAATTCTACACCAACCTGTATCAGGCAGATCCATTGCAAGAGCAGCTTTGGATTCAGAAGGACCAGGATCCGCCGGTGCCATCACCACGTCAAGAGCATTGCGTGCTTGTGCCTCCGGTGCCTGCAAAGACGCGCTGCCAGCTCCCCTCTAGAGAAACAGATTCGGAGCAGAGACAGAGCCAGGGCCCTCCGGATGAGAGCTAGACTCTCCCACTTGGGCTTCCTCATGAAAGACCACCGAAATGTGCACTGTAATCCTCAGGCGGTTCTCAGAGCAGTTGAAGGTGAAAATCACGGAGCCGAACGAGGGAGAAGACGTGGTGTCTGGAGGACGGGGCTCAGGGTAATGGCTTGGCAAATGAAGACGCCCTCTCCCACTGCGAGTGCGAGGGTAATGGCCGATTGGGAATTCACTGGAGAGGGAGGGAGAATCAGAAGACGGGCTGGAGGGTGCACGCCGAGGAGTGCCCTTGCGGCACCGCATTCAATGGCGCAGACGGGGCATAGGGAAAACAACAATAGCGAGATGAAAGCAAGGCTGAGCAGCAACGATGGCTGAGCCAGGGCAAATCAGATAGTCAACAAAACGAAGGCTTGAGGCCCAAGAGAGAACGAGGTTTTGACGGAGGTGGCTCCTTAGAGAGACCAGAGCATAGCTCCAGCTTATTTGCCCCTGTTAGGCCGCGAGAGCCAGCATCATACAGACCATAACCAGAGGAAAGATTAGAGGTTCGGTAGTAGTGCAAGTGAATCAATAGAGACTCCACAACAATCCTTAATGTATTGTCCTCAGTCATGCCTCGAGAAGCACCCTCCATTACTATGGCATTGAAGTGAGCCGAGGTCCAGGGCAAGCCAGAGCATGCAGAGGCGATAAACATATCGGAGGACAGGCTGGGAGGATTAGAGTCGCTTGAGGTGAAGCAAATGAATCCAGCGTCCCTCAAATGCCGAGGTCCTTCATTCAACAGGCGTTTAACTGTGCGGTACTGGGTAGGCAGGTGTCGTCCCACCTTGTCCCACCCCTGTCCCATCGCATTAACAACCTGGCTATACACCCGCATCTGGGGGAGCTGCATCCCTTTGGACCAGAATTTTGCATTCCTGTTCTTGATCATGATATTGAATTATGTCTAGAGCTCCAGTGAGAAGATTATGCTCAGAAAATCTCTGATCTTGACACAGTCTGATATCCTTAATTATTTTGCTGAGAAAATTGAAACTCTATGGTATTTGAACATTTGTATATGTAAAGGAAATCTTGCAAATATCAAAAGCTGTTTGACTCGCAAGATGTAAAAAATGAATAATCTAGGGTTTGGAACACTGCAAGTCTTGGCTATGATTTTAAACATTTGGATATCTAGGAATAGTAAACCCTAACAAGCAAAAGGGGTTTAGGTTTATGAACAAACCTTAGGATTGGACATTTTTGCTGAAAATAGAAACCTTAGCTTTTGCAAGAAAGGAATGGCATTAGGATGATGACGTGGATAAGGTTGACAACGTTGCAAATAGATGCAAGACGACTAAAGATCAAGAGGGAGTTGACATACTTCTCAAAATATAAGTATCTTATATCTCTCTTATTTATTACTAATGTTATTCATTTCACTAGTAATTAGTTTATTGTTTTTGAATTCTTTGCTTGGTTGTAATTGTTCTTCCATGGTTTCCTAGTGAGGATTGCAGGTACATATTAAAGGTTGCCTAGACTTAGGTAGCAGGTCGAAGACCAAAGCAAAGTTGTGACAAGATTGCTCTCCTAGAAATAAGGATTTGTGATGAGAGATATGTACTAGATTTGGACTCAGAGGAAGCAGACAGATCAACAAGATTGAAGTATGCCTTGATCAATGCCGAAAAGAAGTTAGCGGTGAATTCCAAGAAAAAGTATGATTGAATGGCAAGAAGTACAAAGTGAGGATTACCTCAGTAACAAGGAGAAAGACTACGAAGGGACATCTGGTCAGGTACACCCTAATTTTTGTTGAAAACGACATCAGATGGATGTAGAGATCGTTGATGAAAGAGGAAATGTACATAAGAGCTACCTGTAAGTAGAAAGAAGGCATTGTACAGGCTCCTCAAATTTCATACACTTGGATCAAGGTTGGTCCTATATGTGATTTTTTCTGATGAAAGTAGAAGAGCTCATGTGTCAAAGGGAGCAACATTGACCGAAAAGAGGAAGCAATAAAGGTTTTCTCAATAATCCTTGCCTTAGCTTCAGGGGGAGTTGATCTCTGGATTCAAAGTGAAGGATCTTGACGAGATAAGCAATGCACTTCAATGGCATTAGTGGTTTGCCTTAGGAGGATCTCTTCCAAAAAACAACCAGTTAGGGTAACTTGAAAATAGCCAAGATGATGGATCAAGAAAAGGAAGCAGATTAGTTTGTGGTTGAGCCAAGGCATATAGCTCAACATATGTTGAAGTACCAATCAGTTATGATATGACTCAAACTGTGATGTTCAGTTGCAAGGATATACAGATTCTGACCAGGTAGGGAGTGTAGATAATAGGAAGAGTTCTTCAGGAAGATGCCTCATTTTGGGTTTTAATCTCGTGGATGAGCATGAAGCAGGCATCTGCTGCACTCAGAGGCCGAGTATGTTGCAGCGTGAATGGTGAGTTGTGAAGTAGTATGGCTCCAACTTGCAGGATTGGTTGATTAGGTGCGGGTGACAACATGATTACAGGCCAAGGCACCTTGTGATCTAGTACCAAGAATGTGGTACAGGAAGAAAACAGTATGGCTCCAATATTATTAAGCGGATTGTCCCAGGATAGGCTTATCTTTCTTGACAAGAGGGAGTGATGTGATAACAACATCATAGGGAAGTCATGGTCCTATACTTCTCTGTGAGAGGGAGTATTGATATGATAGCATCATGGATAGTCATTCTCCCTTTGTCAAAGATGTTGACTAGTTGGGGAGAGTGTTCCATAAAGGACAATTGTTCTCCCTCTGTCAAAGGTGTTGACTAGTTGGGGAGAATAGTCCTAGGAGCCCAGGATCACTTAGTTGAGTGTGTGGCTTTCAGCATTAGGCTCAGTGTCTCCAGTTTGGATGAGGAGCTCATTTAGCATCGAGCCTAGTTTCTCAGATAGAGTGTGGCCTTTGGAGTTTCACCACGAGTTAGTTTGACTAGGATGGGGAACCAAGACTAGTCTAGGTCAGGAGTACCGACTAGTTGGGTTAGTGGTACTGACTAGAGTTATGATGACTAGCTGATGCTAAATGTTGTGCCACGTGTCAGGAGTACCGACTAATTGTGGCTACTAGTTGATGCTGATAATGTGTCAGAAATTCCAACTAGTTGATGCTGATACTAACAATGTGTCAGACATTCCAACTAGTTGATGCTGATATTGACAATGTGTCAGACATTCCAACTATTTGATGTTAGGGATGCCAACTAGTTGATGTTGACAGAGTGTCGGAGATTCCAACTAGTTGATGCTGACATTTATGTTGATGCTGATGATGACGAGATGATATAAATGATGTCAGAGATGCTGACTAGATGATGAGTTACGTTATGTCAAAGATGTTGACAAGGTTAATGATGATTATGTTGTAACCTTTTCATAGAGAAAATCTGTCAACATGAGAACATCTAGATAGTCTTTATGACTAACTCCCTAGTTAAGAGGGAGTGTTGAATTTTGTAACTATGGTTGATTTGGATAATATTGATTATTCTAAAGCAAATAGTCAAAAGAAAAACATATTTGAGTCATGTACATTTGGACATTTAAAAAGAGGAAATTTGAAGTTTAAAAGGCAAAATTTTTAGCTCCAAAAGTTAATGTCAGCCTCCTCCTAGTCAAGTCGGCCCAGCTTCTAAGAGGCATCCATTTGACCTCCAAAGATTCTAGGCCAACAATGACTGACAAAAGCCATCCAAGCCTTTATATAGCAAAAAAATTTCTTAAAACAATTTTTTTTTTAGGCGTGGATTTTATTTTATTTATTTTTTTATTCTTCCCGCCAGTTTCGCTCCCGGCGGAAGCTCGCGTCGCTCTAGGAGCAAAAATGGATGCCTCTTGGGGGCTGGACCGACTTGACTAGGAGGAGGCTGACATCAAATTTTGGGCATTTTTGAGGCAGCGAATAGGGAATATTTGAGGCAAGAAGGTCGAATTTTAGAAGTGAATCTCTGTTTGGGCAAAACTTTTGTGAAGGGATTGAATCCTCGTGGAAGGGCTATTTCTGTAGAAGGCAAAAGGCAAACTTCTATGCAAACCTAATCAATCACTTCAATGGGCAGTTGACTTGACTAGGAAGATGGACCATGGACCAAGTTTGACCTAGTTATTGACTAAGATGTATCTCTATTGAATTGAAGATTTCTCTATTGAAAAGGTTGTTGGGTTTCTTTTATATGTGGGTTTTGCCAGGGTAAAATAATGTGTTCTTGTGTGGCTGTCTCTTTATGATGTTCTGGCACATTGTTTTATTGATGAAGTTCTCTATGTAATTGATTTATGATGATCAATAAATGTAAGATACGATTAATCTAATAAATAATCATAAGAATCAATTGTTAATTATCTATCTCTAATTCAAAAGGCTTATGCAAGTTTGGCAATGCAAGAACCACTATTTGATTGATCCTCCGTTTTAGCACGTCAAAAGCCTTCTACTGATTCTTCCCCTACTTGAGACTCTTACTGCTTGTTACTATTATGTGGAGTGGTGTAGCTATTGCTAAAAAAGGTGCTATGAAATTTCGTAGGTACTATGCTACCCCAACAAATCTCTTAACTTTAGTGACATTTGTAGGAACTAACCATTTTATGATGGCCTCCATCTTTGAGAGATCTATCTTGAGTTCTCCTCCATTGATTGCATACCTCAAATACACTAGTGATTGTGAAGCAAACTCACATTTCATGATGTTAGCTAGTAGTTGGTGTTTTTTTTAAGTCTCTAACACCTGCATGAGATGTGAGATGTGCTCCTTCTAGGTAGAGTTGTAAACCAATGTGTTATCCAAATATACTATAACAAATAAATCTAAATATGGGTGTAATACATTATTCATTAGTCTCATAAATATAGCTGGTGCAATACATAATCCAAACGACATGACTAATCATTCGTACAAACCTTTCTTATCTTAAAGGTGATCTCTCAGATGTCTTCTTCTTTGCCACATATCTAGTGGTATCTTAATTTCAAATAGTGTTGCGGGGGAGCACCCCCTCCCCCCCGAACCTGCTCCCAATCCGCGCTCCGGGCGGGAGCAGGCTCCTGGAAAAAAAATTGCGCTCCCTGCCAAAATAGGGACCGACTTCGGGAGTGTCGCTTTGGGAACGAAAAATAAAGCCCGGGAGTGATCCCTCCCGGGCTTTATTTTTCGCTCCTAGAGCAACGCGAGCTTCTGCCGGGACCGAAACTGAAAGTGGCGGAAAAAAAATCCGCGCGTAAAAAAATTTGTTTTAAGAATTTTTTTTGCTATATAAAGGCTTGGAGGGCTTTTGTAAGTCATTGTGACTTGAGAGAGTTGGAGGGGAGCCAAGGAGTGAGGAGCGAGGAGCAAGCCTGTTGAGGTAGGTTAGTAACTTAGTAATTTAGTAGGTTAGTAACTTATTTCTAGAATGATGAATCTAAATAAATAAATTAATAAATAGTAAATACATTTTTAATTTTCTCATTCCCATTCCCATTCCCATTCCCATTAAATTTTGCAGGTTCAAAACTACAAATTTCAAACATCATGGACTTGGTTATATTTCTTGGCATTTTCTTCTTCTTGGTTCATTTTCTGGTTATTATGGTGCTGGAGAGTAGGAAAAGGAGGGGTCAAAATGAAGAGGGGGATGAAGAAGGGGGACAATGGATTGATGAAAACCCCGGTGAGGAGCAGTTGGAGGAGGGTGAACATGATTCAACAGCTGAAAAAACTAAACAAGACCAAACCCCATTGTGGAAATATGTTAACAGGCCTGAAGCAGGGAAAGAGGGTGGAACCACTAAATTTCATTGCCCCCATTGCAACAATAATTACACAGGTTCATACACTCGTGCCAGAAAACACCTTTGCGAGAAAAGGCCATGGGATGGAGATAAACAAATAGGAATCAAAATTTGTGCAGCTGTGTCAACAACAGATAGAGCCATATACATAAGGGAAGAGGAGGAAGCCCAATACAAATCTAAAAAATCAAGGGGTTTTTTTGAACCAAGCTCACAATCACAAGCACAAAGAACTCCTTCAGCATCCTCCCAAGGCAGTGGATATGGAGGCATAGGGTCACCAGCTTTAAGGCGTAGAACCATATCATATTTCCTTGATGAGGGGTGTAGGAATGATGTGGATTCAAAAGTTTACAGGTTTCTCTATGCATGTGGGATATCGTTCAATGTTCTTCGCTCACCTTATTGGCATGAAATGGTTTTTGCCATAAATGATGCCCCTAAAGGATATAAGAGCCCTGGGTATTACAAGGCAAGGACCGTTGGACTTGATCATGAAATAGCAAAAATATCACATTCATTGAATAAAATGACAAGTTCTTGGATTGACCATGGGGTGTCCATTGTATTTGTTGGATGGACAAATGTAAAAGGCAAGCCATTGATAAGTGTTCTTGCTGTGTCTGTTAGTGGTGCCATCTTTCTAAATGCATATGATTACTCAGAGAAGTTCAAGACCGACATCAACATTGCAGAAGCATTACTTGAAACAATTGACCGTATTGGGCCATACGATGTCATCCAAGTCATCACTGATAATGCTCCTAATTGTAAGGTAGCGGGAGCAATTATTGAGGATAAATACCCCAACATATTTTGGTCTGGGTGTTTGGTTCACACATTGAACCTTTTGATGCATGATGTTGTTAAGAACAAAAATGAACAATACAGATGGATTGGTGATTTGTACAAGAAAGGCAAACAAATGATAAAATTTATTACAAATCATAGCAATACCCATGGCTTTTTCCGCAGTCACTCAAGATTGGAGTTGTTGAAGATCGCGAGGACTAGATTTTGTAGCTATTACCTCACCTTCAGGCGCCTTTCGAAGGTAAGAGTCATTGGCTAGCATGGTATCAAGTCCACACTGGCAGGTATTAAAGGAAAGGGCTACAAATGCAGCTGACAGGCGAGGTTTTGAACTGGTGGAGGAGGCCGCTCTTGATGGTATGTTTTGGGCAAGTGTGAGGCAAGTATTGGATTTCACCAAGCCCATTTATCACATGATTCGGTTTGCAGATACATATAAACTAGTGATTGGCGAGGTGTATGAGTAGATGGATACCATGTTGGGGCAAATAAAAGGTATTGTTCATAACAATGATCCCAACTTGTACAAACTGATTCACGATTGTGTGTGTACAGTGGAATAAACTTAATCTTCCACTACATTGCTTGGCGTATATCCTTACGTCAAAATACTACTCTACATCTTGGTTGGGCCAACCTACACCAGGGGGTGGGGTTAGGACCAAACCCCATTTAGATGAAGAGGTAACTAGAGGATATTTGGATGCATTAGAAAAGTTGATACTTGACAGGGAGGAATGTGCTAGTGTGCGCCTTGAAATAGGCAGATACTTCAGTGGCACTGGTTTGTTTGGTACCTTCCATGCAATGGAAGACAAAGACAGATTTGATGCTCTCACATGGTGGGAATCATATGGCGGCCAGGGAATTTTGCCAAAATTGGCAAAAAAAAGTTCTATCACAGGTTGTAAATACTTCTTCTATAGAGAGGTGTTGGAACACCTACAGCTTCATATATAATGTGAAAAGAAATAGACTCAATGAAAACCGGGCAGAAAGCTTGGTTTATGTGCACTACAACTTGAGGTTGTTGATTCATTACTGTGATTAGGCTTATGAGGATCCAACATATAAAATTTGGGACAACCACCCAGAAGATGACAATTTGGAGGATGGCACTATACATCTTGAAGAACTGGAAGAGGAACTTATAAGGGATGAAGATGAAGCAGTTGCAGCAGCCATGCCACCTCCACCATCCAGTAGAAGTGCTCGAGTTCCGAGTCTTGTTCCTTTGCTGTCGTCACCTCCATCTACACCTTCACATGGAGGGCATGTGCCTTCTAGTTCTGGTCGTCGGTCTGTGCGGGAGACTCCTAGAAGACCACCACGACTTGCTCATACAGTAGACTCTCATGGCAAGGGCCACATGCAGTAGTAGATAATAGATTTACAGTTTACTTGTCTTTTTTAGTTTCTATTTGACTTTAGTTTTCATAACTGTTGAGTTTTGAGTCCTTGACTCTTGACTCTTGACTCTTTCATATCATAATGATATTTTTTGTAAACAATATATCACTGTGACAATGAAAATTTGAAGTTTGAAGTTGGGCCTTGGCAATTATAACTCATTGGTAATGATTGTGAATTATGAATATGATGCTTCGTGAAAGACTAAAGTTGTTTCATTTCATTTCATAATTCATTTTATAACATTTCATTTCATGTTAACAGTTAGAAACTTAGATATTATTTCTTGTAATGGTTAAACTTAGCTTACAAGTATAACATTGGTGATCAATGATGATAAATGTTATATATTGAATTTTCAATTTTGAATGCTTGAAGTTGAAACTTTAAGATTGAATTTGATAAATCATGATTCACGAGACTCAATATGTTGCAGTTGTAATATGTATGTTACTAACTTGTGGACGTGG
>APFE031716573.1:52420-87996 GCA_000404065.3 Pinus taeda
AAATCGCTCTGGGATTTGCTCCCAAACTGGGAGCTTCTAAAAGTGTCGCTCCTGCTCCCGTTTTCGCTCTTGCTCCCCGCTTTCGCTCCCGCTCCCAAATAACACTGATTTCAAATTTAGCTTGGTGAAGTATTTTGCATGCTATAATGGGTCCAACAAATCATCGATCCTAGGTAGAAGGTACTGATTCTTGAGTGTAATCTTATTCAAAATTATGTAGTCAATATACATTTGCCAAGCCCCATTTGTCTTGGGCATGATAATGATAAGTGAACCATAAGGCAAGGTGCTTAGACAAATCACTTGCTACTCTAGTAGTTGCCGCATTTGCTTCTTTACTTCATCTGCTTCTATAACAACTGTCTAGACTCTATACAACCTGATCTTTGGTAATGGGGAGTTAGGGAACAATTGTATCTTGTGCCCCACTTCTCTCTTAGGTGGCATCCCTTTAGGCTCTTATAACACCCTTTTATATGCCTATAACAATTCCTCCAACTGTTGCTTTTTCTCTTTAATACATCCCTCCAAGGATGCCTTTGCCCTTACCGATTCATCACCTGGATGATTGTTAAAGTTGGCAACTAGGGCCAAATTCCATTTTGGACAACTCATTTGATGGAGATAATTATTGCATTGAATTCCTCTTTTTGAGAGGACCAAATTGACCTAAGGATCGCTAAATTTGGACAAGGAGAAATATATTTTGGAAGACAAGCCCACACGTGCATTTGGTCAAGGTCGACTTGAGGTCAAGTTGGACAAATTGACCCTCCTCCAATGCATATAAATAAAAGAGACCTTTATCCTCATTTGGCACATTCATCACACAACATATCCTTCTATCCTTCATTGATTGGGTCATACAGATTGCAGGGCAACCTTTCTTCTTCACATATGTGAGTTTTTGGAGGACAGTTTGACTGGGCGTTGACTTTCTATTTCAACCATACTTTGACTAGCATTGACCGAGGCATTTTAAGGACTGTTTGAGTGCATTTTGACCAGGGATAGGTTGATCCAAGTAGGCCGCATTATCTGGCACAAAAACCGATGCAAAAGGAGGTGTTTGACCAATGTTGACTGTAGAGTTGTAGGATTGTTTTGACGCAAGGTGACGTCATCATTTAACTGAGTTTGACCACGGATTTGTTGACTATTTTTGCTGCTATTTGACCAACAAACAAGGTCGAGTTTGATTGAGGTTGACCAAGCTTAAGAGGAGAAGTTTGATTCTTGATTGTTGACTGGTTAGGCTTGATTTGTCTGCTATTGACTGAGAGTAGAATTGCAGACTTGACAGGGCTGTTTTGGACAGTGGTATTGGATCATCCACTTGCAAGTCAATGTTGACTTTGACTTTGTATTATTGTACTCTCTCTCTATTGAACATTTGATATTTATAATAAGAAGAAATGATCAAGGGTTTTCCCCATCTTGAAGTTTTTCCCTAGCTTGAGCCAAATTCTTATGTTCTCTTGTCTTGGCTTGTCTTCTGCATTTATTGTTTATGTTCTATCTACAATAAATGTCAATGTGATTAATGGCTAATGTGATTGCTATTGGAAAATAAGTGGAAATTATCATTTGGCTTCTATAAGGACATTGAAGTAATTGTTGCAAGCATAGAACATACCATTGTTATCTAAATTAACACTGATTCTCTCTAATGAAAAGTAACACATTTTTTACTAGAACTAATCAACTTCTTAGCTTGATTGGCACTTATTAATGAGATCTTTGATTTATCTTTGCGTGTGTGATAATGTAGGATTTCCCATCCTTGATTAGGCAGTTCTATTTTGCTCTTTATATTAAGACTGCATCCCTCATATATATGTAGGGGCTTCCAAATGTTGAATTTCCATGATCTTGGGATCTAGGATAGAATTTATAAAATATCTTATGCTACCAAACCAAGAATCTCAACAGAACTACTTTGCATTGCGGAAAATATAAAGCAGTAAATCACACATGCACAAGCATAGACAACTTTTTACAAAATATTGTACAAATATGTACAACCCAATCTTCGTTATATTAAACCAACTGAGTAATACAATAGTCTAGGACTCTTGTACAAGGGATAATGTCCCTCAATTATCCACAAGTACAAGGGTACAAGATACATTGACAATCTCGTTGTAGTCTCTATGTCGTGTCTTGTCCTGTTGGTCCTTCGCTTCCATTTTGCTCTCTAGCTGCCCCTTAGTCCATCAAAGGACAACATAGAGTCTCTAAGAGGGTTGCCACCTATCATTGCTACAAGTCGCTTCCGCTACAATGAACACGAGCTGATCCAATTTGCTCTTCTAGGGTGGTCAACACCCGAGCTCCAATCTGGCAAGCTATTAGCTTCTTTAGTCCATCAAAGACCTACGCATTAGGCTCGATTCTTCACCCAACCTTTAGCTGTCAAGCTCTTGTTATGACTACTTGTCAAGGGGCTACTTTGGGCCATCAACACGCTGCCCTCCACCAGTCCAATGATGCCCAATACAATCACTATAAGATCTGCGCCTAAGAAAGGATTCTAACCCTCTAAGTTAGCCTTTCTAATTGGCTCCCACAGGATGCATATAACTCTCATCCAAACTGATCTAAACATAGACCCAGCACAAGGAAAAAACTTGGTCAAACATATCTTTTGACTGCTATTCAAAACTAAAGTGAACTTCTGTTGATGAGGTTGCCTGGTTAGGGCTTCTCATAACCACCTATGAGCCCATTATTTTGTTGAAGGAATGTAACTAGGTTCGGTCTTCATAAATGTACTTTTGACATTTGTACTTATTCAAGTTTAGAAATAATACTTTTATAATATATGTCAATGAGTTTCTTGCTCATTGAAGTAGGTCTAGCACATGTCAAAGTGCTATAGGTGAGTCAAAGAGTCAAAAGAATTATGTTGAAGACCTTAAGAACATGTTACATCATGTATAAATATATATTAAAGTCAAAGAGAAAAACCTCCAAGCAAAATCAAGTCTACTCCTATGCAAAGGCACCATCATGAAGCTCCTTCAAGCATGCTACACCACCATAGAAACTATCCAAAGTCTGCTCAACAAATCGACCTCCAAACAATCCTCAAAGTCGGCCTACAAACAAGGTGACAAGTCGGCCTAAATGGAGGGACAAACCTCTATA
Source organism: Pinus taeda (assembly GCA_000404065.3). NCBI lineage: Eukaryota > Viridiplantae > Streptophyta > Pinopsida > Pinales > Pinaceae > Pinus > Pinus taeda. The sequence continues at coordinate 55,571 of APFE031716573.1, forward strand.
TATAGAGGTTGTCCACTCCTCTATAACACATTCAAGGATCTCTGAAATAAGCGAAGGCAAGGAGCCGAGATTAAGACAAGCCAAAGATAAAGAGGCTCTAGTGTAGCGAAGGAGGGAGAAGTCTAAGTGAAGATTGAAGGACTGTTTCTAGGGCCAAACGCAGTCACACGTGTGAGAAAAGAAGGGCTTTCTGTGGACATATCAGCAACAATATAACAGTCCTATACTTCTCATTATTTGGGCTTAAAACTGAGGCCTATAAGGCCTCTCATTGGAGCGAAGAAGAGACTCTCACATACGAAGGAGAAAGGAACCAAATACAGAATGAAACCTCCCACACACGTGAGGTTTAGGGCTGCAGTGCTGCCACATCAAGTCTGCAATCTTACATTAAGAAGAAGCTCAATTGGTGAAGAGAAGAAAAACATCATCCTATGTGAGTAGGTACACTTAGGATCAAGAAGAAACATCTCTTCTAGAACTAGCATAAGAGAGCCTACCACCAAGGAGTAAGAGAACGAAGTGCCGGAAGGAGGACGAAGTGCCGCAAAACAAAGTGCTAGAAGAAGTGCTGTGGAATAAGGTGCGAAAAGAAGGAAGGATTTGACTTGTGCTTGGAGGATACTCTTGTCAGAGGTCTAGGGTTTAGCATTGATCAATAGAAGCTTCAATAAGAGAAATCCACTCAAGGGTTTTCCTCTTAAGAGAAGAGAGGTTTTGGCCCTGGCAGAGAGCCAACTTCGTGTGTTCTTGTTTTTATGTTTTGGTAGTAGTTTGATGAAGTACACACATATGCACTAATAATAATAAGAAGAAGAATAAGCTAACAAGGAAAAGTAAAAATACTCCACAAATTGTTATCAAGTAATGAAGAATCACACAACACTACTTTGTCTTAGATTCTTCAACATATTCCACCTTCTGTCTACCTCCCACAATTGCGGCATACATCCCTGTCCTTGATGTTGACTTACGCTGGAATGTAGGGCTAAAACCAGCCCCTTTACATACCCAACAACCCACTGTTTGGGGCTCGACCTACCTGCAATAGCTCCTGTGCAACCCGTTGCCCAAACAATGATGAATTGTGTTACAAACAACCTAGAAATTTCTCTCTGCAATGCGACCTCCCTGTTGGCTAACTCACACTTCCAGACAGTCTTGGGAGAGGAGGCCCTAACCTCTCTTCCTCCTTCGCTGAAGTAACCATAGCCCGCGGCCCAAAAACAAAGATCCTCTTCTTCCTTGAACGAGCTACTCCACTCCTTCTTTGCTACCTTCGTTGCAAGATGGATGTGCTCTCAAATGAATCAATTCACCTCTTATTTATACCAAACAAGAAGGCTCAACGACTTCATGAAGAGACCTGACTTTTGAGTAATTTTACTTCAAGCCTACATGACTTGGACACCCAAAAAATTCATTGTCAACTTCAAAAATTCATAACTCATGAAGGACATCTCGGAATTCGATGATTCTCGAAGCGTTGGATTCTCTTCGCTATCCTCTATCATCTCCATCCCTCACATGTCCAAAATGCTTCATGGTTTTGGCCCAAACATTGATGTGTGTAAAACCCCAACCTTGGGTTCCAAGCCCACAAGTGACTCTTATGGTGCTTTAACCTCCAAACCCTGAACCCTAGGCCTTGGAGTACCTCCCAAACTACTCAAAAATCACACTCCCTCTTAGCGAGGGAGGTACTCCCAAGACTAGGAAGTAACTCATCATCATCATCACTACTTGCAACATTCACCCATCTCTTGGTGCTCACAACTGCAGCAATCCCTATAGTATGAACTACGCCTCTCTCTGAAGTGTCGTTGTCGCTGGAAGCATCCCGCTTCTTCTTCTCCTAGAATGTATTCCACTCTCTCCATGATTCCTTCTTGGCAATTGTAGGAGCACCCTTTCTCCCTACTGATCACGCACTCTTCTTGGGTTGCAAAGTCTCCCTCTGAACTTGCAAACTCCCTCTAGAACTTGACTCTCCTTGAGTCTCTGGAACTTGGACCTTCTTATCTGGAACATGTACTTGCCCCTCTAAAGCTTGCACCTGCACCTGCTTCTCTGGACCTTGCACCTGGTCCTCCTACTTCTTCTTCCCATTATCCATAGGCTTGCTAGTTAGCCTGTATAGACCATGCTCTCTAACTCCAAGCACAATACATGTGGAGCTAGAGCCTTTGGGCTTGAGTCTTGCCTTCCCATCTTGGAACAAGACCTCAAACGCCTTCTTCTTGATCATCGAGACAATTATCACACTATGCCCGAGTTTTGGTACAAACAGTACATCCTGGACCCGCATTACCCATCCTGTCTCCATCCTGAATGGCACAACTCCCGATCCTAGGATCTCCTTCTGACTCTTGTTGCCCAACACCATGTGCAACTTTGAGTCCCATTCAGTTAGAGTCTCGAAAGCCTCTTTTGACCCTGTCATATGTTTCGACGCACCACTGTCCATGTACCATTCATCCTCATCGATAGTACCCTGCGAGAAATGAGAGATCATAGCAAAGTCCTCTTCCAACCTCCTAGTGAGAGCATCTATCTCAGCAGAGGTGGCAACATTGGCGACCTGCTTCCCATTCTTCTTCTCGTCATCTCCTGTCTTCTTCTTCATTGGAAATCTTGACAAAAAATGACCCATCTTGCGACAATTGGAACACTTGACTTTACTCAAGTCCTTCTTCTTCTTACCCTTCATTCGTGCTACAAGTGCCATGTCATCAACTGAAGCCCTCTTCTTCGGATGAAGATCCTCGTCTCGCAACTCCTCTTGAATGAAGTCATCCCATAGCCTATTCCAGTCTGGAAACTCCTCTCTGGCAATGATCCCCTTGATTAAGGGATTCCATTCCTCGGTGAACCCTTTCAAAGCAATCTTTACCATATCAAAATTTGAAATAGTCACATCGATGACAACAATCTCGTCTTTGACCTGAGACAATCTCGTTAGATACGAAGTCACTCCTTCACCCTGTATCATCTTGGTGGACTTCAACTTATCCTCCAATACCGGTACCCAGTTCTCGTTCTTATTCTGGAACAAATTCTAAAGAGCCATCCACATCTCATGTGCAATGTTCTTCTCGGACAAATGAGGTATTAGGGGATCCTTCACACCATCAAGGATGATCAATCTCGCCCTCATATCCAAATCCTCATACACTTGCAGCGCCTTTGGGTCAGTTGGCTTTTTGATGGCTTTCTTGGGAACTCCCAGATCCTGTTGACTTGCAAGACCAACTTGATCCTTTCCTTCCATGGACTATAGTTGGATAACCCCTCCAACCTGTCCTCGTACTGGAGACTAGCTTGCAACTTCGACATTGTAGTGAGCCCTTCACCTACAATGTGACCAACTCCCTCTTAAGTTGTACTTCGTTGTTGTTAATTTTTCCATAGGGCTATATTGTTCTTTGCTTTGATAATTGCATTTCTCCATTAACACATTAAGTTCACCCCATAGCATCATAACATTATTCAGATTTACTTCATTATTCACCAACATATGCAACTAAGTAGAAAGAACAATAACATCATCATCAATGCAGTGGAACCGTGAGTGGAACATAAAGGAGCAAGAGAAGAAAAGCATGCACACATAGAGACACCAGGATTGGTCGGAGACCAGGGCAAAACCCACTATGGGGAAAACCCTTGCAAATCTTCTTCTAATAGATTGTCATCAAATGATTTAGCAGAACAGAGTACAATGATCCATATCTTCACAACAACTAGAATATCCATGAAATGCATCTAAACATCAAAACTCTGATTCAGATCACTGTAATGTATTGTCACTGCTTGTAGCCTGCTGCCGAACACTTCTGTCACTGAGCAAAATCTGCGGAACATTCAAATCTCATCTTGGAGTCCTAGATGCAGGGAGGAGCTGTGCGAGTGACTATGATAGACCTGGTCCCTCTCTGTGAACTGCATTATAGCGACTATGGCAACGCGGTTGTTCCCATATCCTTCTGTGTGGGCGATCGGGAACCAAACTGACCTAGACTCCCGATCGCTGTCATGAAGACTTTGTGTCAACGTCCAAGGGTCCCTGGTCGCTCTCATGACCAATGTATGCCAGTGTTCGGGGACTAAAATGCTTAGTTCTATGCCAGTGACCAGGAATCAGAAAACCTTAGTTTAGTGCGAGCTTCATCCTGAAGCTTCGGACCCTTGTGTGAGCTTCCTCCGTCAAACCTGTGCGAGCCAAGACAAAATAGAAGAGGAGAAGAGAGCTTGATCAATGTGTCCAAATGAGCTTGAGGTCTCTTCCGTTTATAGGCTTCCATGAAGGTCCACTTGACCTATCCATTGGTACATGTGCATAGGGCCGACCTGATCCAGAATATATGTATGAATAAAATAATTCATAACTCAACTTCCGCTTGTCCAAATGAGGTGATCTTTAGGTCGATTTTGGTCCTCTCAAAAACAGGAATTCAATGCAATCATCATCTCCATCAAATGAGTAGTACAAAGTGGAATTTGACCGCAATTGCATATTTTTAACAGTTGTGCACATTTTGATTCACTGTCTTCCAAAGTAGCTCAGACACCCTTTGATACCATGTTGAATTTCCACAATCTTGGGATCTAGGATAGAATCTTAAAATCTCTGACGCTACCAAACCAAGAATCTCAACATAACTACTTTGCATTGCGGAAATTATAATGCAGTAAATCACACATGCACAAGTATAGACAACTTTTTACAAAATATCGTACAAATATGTACAACAACCCAATCTTCGTTATATTAAACCAACTGAGTAATACAACAGTCTAGGGCTCCCATATAAGGGATAATGGCCCTCAATTATCCACAAGTACAATAATATAAGATACATTGACAATCTCGCTGCAGCCTTAATGTCATATCTCGTCCTACCGGTCCTTTGCTTCAATTATGCTCTCTAGCTGCCCCTTAGTCCATCAAAAAACAACACAGAGTCTCTAGGAGGGCTGCCACCTATCACTTCTGCAAGTCGCTTCTGCTACAATGAACACATGTTGATCCAATCTGCTCTTCTAGGCTAGTCAACACCTGAGCTCGAATCTGCCAAGCTAGTAGCTTCTTTCGTCCATCAAAAAGCTACACATTAGGCACAATTCTTCACCCAATCTTCAACTGTCAATCTCTCGTTATTACTACTTGTCAACTGTTACTTTGGGCCATCAACACGTTGCCTCCACCAGTCTAATGATGCCCAATACAATCACTGTAACATCTGCTCCTAAGAAAGGCTTCAAACCCTCCAAGTCAGACCTGAGCTCGAATCTGCCAAGCTAGTAGCGTCTTTTGTCCATCGAAAAGCTACACATTAGGCTCAATTCTTCACCCAACCTTCAGCTGTCAATTTCTTGTTATTACTACTTGTCAACGACTACTTTGGGCCATCAACACGTTGCCTCCACCAGTCCAATGATGCCCAATACAATCACTGTAATATCTGTTCCTAAGAAAGGCTTCAAATCCTCCAAGTCAGCCTTTCTAATTGGCTCCCACAGGCTGCATATAACTCTCATCCAAACTGATCTAAACATAGACCCAATACAAGGCAAAAACTCAGTCAAACATATGTTTTGATTGCTGTTCCAAATTGAAGTGAACTGTTGTTTATGAGGTTGCCTGGTTAGGGCTGCTCACAGCCACCTATCCTTGTTGTCAACTTATGCTGGAATGTAGGGCTAAAAGTAACCCTTGTACATACCCAACACCCACTGTTTGGGGTTGGCCTACCTGCAATAACTCCTGTGCAATCCGCTGCCCAAACAATGATGAACTGTGCCACAAACACCCTCACAAATAACCTAGAAATTGCTCTCTGCAATGTGGCCTCCTTGCTAGCTAACTCGCACTTCAAGACAGTCTGGGAGAGGCCCTTACCTCTCTCCTTCGCTGAAGTAACCCTAGCTTGCGACCCAAAAACAAAGATCCTCTTCTTCCTTGAACGAGCTACTACACTCCATCTTCGTTGCCTTTGTTGCACAAGATGGATGTGCTGTCAAATGAATCAATTCACCTCTTGTTTATACCAAACAAGAGGGCTCAACGACTTCATGAAGAGACATGACTTTTGAGTAATTTCACTTCAAGCCGACATGACTTGAACACCCAAAAAATTCATTGTCAACTTCAAAAATTCATAACTCATCAAGGACATTTCAGAATTCGATGATTCTCGAGTGTTGGATTCTCCTCGTTGTCCTCTATCATCTCCATCCATCATATGTCCAAAAATGCTTCATGGTTTGGGCCCAAACATCGATGGGTGAAAAACCCCAACCTTGGGTTCCAAGCCCACAAGTGACTCTTGTGGTGCTTCAACCTCCAAACCCTGAACCCTAGGGCTTGGAGTACCTCCCAAGCTACTAAAAAATCAACACCAAACACTACACCACACACGTCAAGTGGTACTACATCTAAATCAAATATACCATTAAATTCTAGACCAACAACAAATCTGATCTTGCATTGTTTTGTGGCCTTGATTTCTACATCCTTGTTCACCTACCCCATTGGGCATGGGCTTGAATGATCATGGACCTCCAAACCAAGCTTGATAACTTGGTTAGTTGCTATGAGATTGGTCTACGAATCATAATCAACTAAGGCATCTACCTTGGCCTTCTTGTCTTGGATCTTGATATGGAAGAGTTTTGTAACTCCTTATCTTCTTTGTGATGAGAGCTACTTAAATTCACCTCCTTTTGCACTAAAGTACAAGTAATATTCTTATCCACATTTGAGTTTCTTTTTTCCTAATTGCTTGAATCTATGGGTAAACTGTTCTTCTTCTTGACATCCTTCTTATAATTCTTAGGGTTTAGCTATGAATGTAGTTTTTAACACTTTTCTTTAATGTGACCATTGATATTGCAATGGCTGCAGTGATTACTTGGATCCTTGCATTGATTTTCAATGGTTTTCATCATACTGTCTTTCCCTTTCCACTTCTTCTTCCCCTCCTTGGAAGTGTCTTGGTGATCTTTATGTTTGGAATGACCTGGTTCAATGCCCTTTTTGTGGCCTATATTTTCTAAATGTTGTGCTTGCACATCGGCCTCATCAATTGTCTTGAGTTTGAAGAGCATCATTTGCTTCCACAAATGATTGTTTAGACCACCCAAATATTTAAGGAGTACATTTGGGTTCTTGGGAAAGATACCTACCATGATAGGGATCTTTTTGAATTCAATGGTGTACTCTTGCACATTCTGCGCCTACTTTTGCTTGATGTAATGTGAACAGATCCATTGGTCCTCGACACACCCATTAGGGTGGAATTGAGACTTAATGAGGGTTTTGAATCCTTCCACTTAGTGACTGACAAATCACCCTCTTGCCTAAGTTTCTTAGTGTGTCTTTTCCACTATGTTAATGCATGGACCTCTAAATTCAGCGTGGCAGACAAAATATTTCGTGCTTGTTCGATATGGTGGACATTGAAATAGACCTTTGCTTATTGCAACCAATGATTCCATTTTATTGCATTGATCTCACCATAGTACAATTTGATGTCCACTTTTGCTTCCATTTAAAATAAGGACTGTGAAGGGGTAATGGTACTAGAATTTGGTTTCTCTTTCTTGGGCCCTCTCCTTGACTCCTTTTGGGGTTTCATGGTCTCTTAGTTTCCCCTTTGATTCAATTTTTGCGTTAGAGCCTCCAACCTCCTTGAATGGTATAAGCTTGCTTGCTAGAGCTGCCATGAGAAGGGCCATATTACAAGAGATAAGCATGCTCTTGTAGCATCGTGAATCTCTCTTTTGTTGGATTTTGAGGGTTTTTGTAGATAGAGTCATCCACCATGGCTAGGGTTTTGTGATTTTTTTCTTAAGCCAATTCTTGGATCCTACAATTTCGCACAAATACAATTTCCACAATTTACCACAAATAAGAAAAATTGCTCTGATATTGATATTGCTTGTAAATTTTCGTGGATATTTTGATTGGAATAGTTCATCACAATAAATCTCATAATAATAATATTGCGAAATCTTAGATTTATGTAGGTTATTTCCTTAGATCCTAGATTATTTATTTACTAACTTGAATTTTTAAGAAAATAATTGAAATAAGAAATTGGAAAGAACAAGCACAAAATCTACACCATGCACATTGCACACAAATTAGCACAAGATTTATCTCAGGAAACCCAATATGGGAGAAAACCTATTCAGAAGGTGAGACCCATCTTCTTTTTATCTTTGATTACGTTATAAAAATGCACATACAAAGGAATGGGAACTCCTATGGAGTTACCTTTAGACATTGTGGTGGCATGAATGACTTCTGCAAAATCCTCCTCTACCTCTGTTATGCTCTGGAAATACCACTACTAGATGTTTTGCTCAAATATGGAACAAGTACAATGCAAAACAACAGAACTCCTTCTATTAGCAACCTGGTATTTAATATAGTCTAATAGCCATCTAGGGTTAGGGATTTGACTAAGTCAACTCTTAATGTGATAAGGTTTTGGAGCTTCTAGAATCTTCTTGAAGGCCCTTAGATGGCTAGTCCCACATGTTTGAGTAATGGGGGATTGATGTGTCATCCACTCATACTATGTTGGTCAACTAGGTAGGTAAAGTTGCGGGAGGCATAACTTTTGCATACGAGCTCAGGTTGAGGTGATCTTTTCACTGTTGGAAAGGTCTTAGAGTGTAGAATAACATCATGGGGATGAAAACCATGCATGCAAAGTTTTGACTCCTAAAAATGCCATTTGATGCCTCAAAATGGCTCTAGAAAGTTTCGAACGTCAACTTTCCAAAGTGGGACTTGCCACTAAAATGAGCCCTACAAGCCAATTCCTATAATTTTTCGACCCAAAAGGTATTAAGATAGACAACAAAGAATATGATCCAATCCAACCCGAATCATAAACTTTGGGTTGCGTTTTGTGGGAAAATGGTGTGGTTCCCAAGGTTTCCATTGTGGATTGGTGGTTGGATCATGGGTGAGGACAAAATGATAGTCTCTACGGGCTAACTAGATGGAGGGTGGATCATGGGCGAGGACAAAATGAAGATGTTTATCCAAGTCCACACGGCATAGAGCTAAACGCAGCGTCCATTTGCAGGTGGACAAATGGATGTGTTGTAGTGCATGGCTTGGGTATGGGAGTCCAAGGTGGCATCCCACATGACCTTAGATAAAGCATAATATTGGGCAATGACTATGTGAAGGGATTAGAAATGAGAGAAGTGTGGGACAAGCTATGAAAGGCGAGAGGCATTAGCATCAATGTACTTGACATCAAAGTGAATTGTATTGTGGTGCGCATATTGTTAAGTAGGCTTGGTAGAAAACAGAGAATGGGGGAGAGGCATTGGAGTGATTGAAAGCAATGTAGGCATGATTGGCAACAGGCAGAGGAAGGAATACAAAAGGAGATGTAGTGGACGAGGGCCTCATTAACCACGACCTGTAAACTATGCTAGCATAACCACTGTGAGGAAAAAAGGTGTACCTGTGAGAGTCCAAAAAACAAGACAGCCCATTGAGAATAAAATGCTGATCGAAAATGGGGTGGCTAATCTGGTAATGAGGTGAGGGGAATTAGGTTTTTGAGTGGAAGCCAACATTTTCTTATTGACATTGTAGAGTAGTTATCTAAGAACATTTTTGACATGAAATTATGTGTTAATGCATAATTATATATTATGATACGGCAATAAAAATATATTTATCAATGCATTGAGGTTTAAGTTATAAATTATGCTTTATTATCACTTATCTACATGTAAATGAAAACCTTGATTATCTTTGTGTTTTATATTAATGTATATAAATGTTTTATTATCTACATGTAAATTGAAAATGTTCTACCTTTGAGACAAAGTCCAAGTAAAGCGGTTTTTAATTTAAAATTTTCTTTTTCCAATATCCTATTTTTGGGGTCCCTGCATAATATGATTTGTTATAAAATGTAACCCGAGTTTCATACCCTGACCATAGCGTAGCCATTACCCTTTCAAGAAATTGATTTCCTCTCATTTCTTGTGCCTCTTTGTGAAGACCAGGTGGGAACGCATTGGTTCGGCTCTTCACATGTGATTTTTTCCCCTTTTTTTCTTTGTCATGGTCAGAAGTAGTTGAATATCTACCGTATGTGCTATAAATCTGAACAGAATTCCAAATTTCTTAACCAATAGCGGTAGCTGAACAAGAATCAAAGTCTGACCGCTCAAAATACGTTTTTTAAAATCTATGGCAGTATTACTTATTTGACATTTCAACGACACATATCGGGGCAATAATGTATCAAACTTTTGATATCATACCACAAAAAACATTTCATCTCCAAATTTAACCCAAAAATAAAGTTCTAAGCATACTTCTAGTTTTAATGTCCTAGGCCATGAAATGACTTGAAATTGATTATACATGTTCGATGCTCTTGCATAACTCCAGTTTCATATATTACGCTGGTATTGTTTTAGCTATAACCGTGCTGGAAATCATAGACATCAATAAATGCATGACTCTGATTGGGGTACTATCAGAGGTCTAGTTGGAAAAATTAAAGATAAGAAAACCCTATCGCTAACTTTACAGTTGGCCTCTAATCGTCAAAGAAATTCTGAGAATATTAGTCGGAACGATTACACTCGAATTTTTGTATGCTTGTTAGATGAAGAATGTTTGTGCAGAAATTAAATGGTTAATGTTTTGAAGGTGGAGTTGCTATCTAATATCTGTACACCGGAGTTAGGACATAAAAAATTGTGTACGTGAGTTCCTTTAACTTCTATAGTATTCAGAGTTCATGAATCAGTCATGTTCTTTATATTTGTTGCACGTCTTTAGTACATCTTTCTGTTAAACTCTTACAGTTAGAATGAATTAATTCAACTGTTAGTAGAATTGTTAAAGCTAAATCATTACTAGGTTGTAAGAAAACCCTATCGCTAACTTTACAGTTGGCCTCTAATTGTCAAAGAAATTCTGAGAATATTAGTCGAACGATTACACTCGAATTTTTGTATGCTTGTTAGATGAAGAATGTTTGTGCAGAAATTAAATGTTTAATGTTTTGAAGGTGGAGTTGCTATCTAATATCTGTACACTGGAGTTAGGACAGATAAAAAATTGTCTACGTGAGTTCCTTTAACTTCTACAGTATTCAGAGTTCATGAATCAGTCATGTTCTTTATATTTGTTGCACGTATTTAGTACATCTTTCTGTTAAACTCTTACAGTTAGAATGAAATAATTCAACTGTTAGTAGAATTGTTAAAGCTGAATCATTACTAGGTTGGGCTCCAAGATTTTAAAGTGGATTCTAACTGTTTGGCTAGATTGATAACCTTTGTTAGATTGTGTTAAGTGCTAATGTTCAGGTTATATATCTATTAGCTAACAGATTACTTATACTGTATTTAAATGTTATCTACATTAACATACTCTTTGATTACATAAACTGTTCCTAGTTTGAAATGTTATTCCTAATCTGAAATGTTTTATGCTTTTATATTTTTTTTCTCATTTGAATAATTAGTGAAAGGATTTAATCAAAACTTGAAATAAGAACTGAATTATGTTTATAAAATCTAAAATGCAACTGTGAAGCTAGAATGTATAGTGTAAGCAAAGAGTGCAATCAAAGAACAGAGTGTATAGAATGGCAATATAAAAGAAAAACTTCGTGGGATTTTTTTAAAATCTAGAATATTGGATAAAAAGTGGTTCAACCACCAGTGAAGTAATTAGCGCTTTTCCATGGGACTCAGACCTTAACAAACTAGAACAAGGGATGTCATTGTGTACAGTCTGTAGTGGGTGAGGGCCTCATTAACCATGACCTAGTAAACTACGCTAGCATAACCACTGTGCCCTTCGCAATGATTGTGTCCCTTCTTTCCAAAGCATGTTAGAATGAAGAGTCTCACTATGATTTCTGGTGTCTTCATTGTAATACATCACCTGAGACCAGCTGTTGTGTAAATTTGTCTTCCGTGCTCATTCCCGCATCGTTGGCTACGCGTACGAAAAGATTGCTTCTAGAATGTTCATTGGAAGCATTATTACCGTTAAAGGGTTCAATCCATGACTTTTATGGCTAATCTATTGGCACTTGTGATCATCATCTATTGACCACTTGTGATCCTCATATGGTCCTGCATTCGGTTAGCTTCCATGATCCTTTATCAGATTCTCTTCCAATCAGCAGTCTCCAGAATCCTATTCTAAACTACGTTAGCCTCTCCATCCTTCGACCATGTTCTTTTGTTTTTTATGTTCTGCCACATCGTTGGTAGGCTGTATCATATGTTGGAATTTGATTTGGCGGAAGTTACTCTTTGAACCCAAAAACCAAGGTACATTTTCAGCTGGTTCCCATGACACGCAAGTTCCCCGCTCCTTCAGGACAGATAAGGAGCTTCGGGTCTATTTTCCGTATGATCTAGCATTCATCTTCATTGCTTGACAAATGCCTGCTATTTCTGTGGCTTTCTGTCATGTTATTTGTTCCTTTCCCGATAAATTTGTACAAACACCTTTCAGATCCGCCGCTGATGATCTTTGATTAATCCCGCCCCTGCCCCTTGGAGGTTTCCTTTGGAAGCGCCTGCCATAGTAGCGATATTCAACTTTATTAGTCTTTACTGTAGGAAAATTCATCGATAGTTGGAAATTTGGCTGATTTTCCATATGATATGGAAACGACACCACTACTCATAAACCTTAAACAAGTCCAAATTCTTAAAAAAAAGATCATGAAAAAACTCTAAAAGGCTTGTGATGTAAACTAAGTCACCCAATTTTAAATTATTTTATCTGGTCCGTTGAGCTGAGATTCTTGCAGCTCAAGTGATTTTTACTTTGCTTCCCAAGGCCTGAAACCTATCCGGAGAGGCTGTGTTTCCTCCAGTGCATTCTGGGCTGTCTTTTTGTGCTTTATTTTGCCCCCAAAAGAGATAATTTCAAGTACTTCAACTTTTCTGATTCCGGACTCTGAACGAATGATAATTTGCTTTCTTGATTCATAGTACTGAAGCTTGTTTAATAGTTAACTGTAATTTTGTCTAGTTTTATTTCAGATTTATATGCTTCATTTTTTATGACTGAGTAGACGACGCTATTAAAATGGCAGATGACAGTCCTATTGTAAATGGTTTTAAAATCTTATGGAAATGGAACACTGGGAAAGGTAGTAGTTTTAGTTTTGTCCAATACGATTACTTAGTATTAGCATTTTATATTGGAATAGAGATTTTGTTTCGAAGAAAATCTCGTAGAAAAATTTAAGGGATAAATTAGTAAACTTATTTGCATAAATTTGTGCATATCATCAAGCTTGAAAGGATTTTAATCGGGTATAATCAAATGTCTAGTGCATTAGTAACACCATATTTAACTAGCCCCTCAAACGGACTAAAATAGATGCTGTCTTCAGTTACAACTTACAACCTTACCATGCTAGGCGCTTAGTGACCACTGACAACTACAATCATGTGTGAGATGGCCCCTTTGTACTTGTAGGAAGTTGGATACTAGAATAAGCTTTATGTAGTTGATCATAAACTGAGAGTATGATCTGTGTTAATAGACAAATTGCAACATGTTATCACAATGGTATCACAAACGCTAAGGAAATCAAAATGCCCGCTGTCTAAGTTACATACTTGCAGCAGAGGTCTTAAAAAATTTAGATTATAAGAAGTGATATCGGATTCTGTGAAACGTCTGCATACATCTGGGCAAATATTTTGAGCGTTAAAATCATTCAAGATCTAGTATTATCATTAAAGATGATACATCAACGTTATGGTCAAAGAGGTTTAATTTGTAGAACAGTAAATGTTGATATTAAAATTTTGAACTAAATTTGTATCACAGTTATTGTACATTCTCAAGAAGGGGTTTACAATGTATGGTTTGTCTGGCAGCACATCTCGTAAGTAACTAATTTGGTTAGTTTAAAGCAGGCATAATTGTTCTGTGAATGTTGTGAATCTCGATGTTGTGAGTTTGAACTTTTGATTTATGATATCAAATTTATCTATTTAATATATTGTTGTTTCATTTGTAGTTTTGTGTTTGTCCATGCAATAAGTGTTTTTTTTGAACTTTTAATGTGGAGATCAAAAAGATTATAGTATGTTAGCTTTGAAATTTGAGACATGTTTCAAATTCTTTAAAAAAAAAGAACGAATAATTAATGAATATTTTATTCCTTTTAAATTTTAAAACAGAATATATATTTTCATATTTATAGAAAATGTGTATTTTTAAAATTACACTTGATATTTTAGTTATATGTTTTGTTATATTAAACTGTAATTATATTTATATTTAAATTTCACTTTGTTAGAGAAGTGTACCAATCATAAATATTTTTATCGTTTGATGTATAGTCTAGGAAAAAGTGTGTAACATGACCCCTTGACATAACTTTGTGAGATATAAAGTTAATGTGGCTGAGTCATAAAGTAACTTGATGTATAGTCTAGGAAAAAGTGTGTAACATGACCCCTTGACATAACTTTGTGAGATATAAAGTTAATGTGACTGAGTCATAAAGTAACTTTTTGTAGATTAAATGAAAAAAATGATTTTTTTTTGTAGATTAAATGAAAAAATGACTTAAGTGGGTTAATGAGAGATTAAATCCCCATCTTGATCTCAATTGCTAAGATCAAATCCCAACCATTGGATTTTAGTGTTAGATTACTCTTCATGAAGAAAACAAAAAGATATTTCAAGGGAGGAAAATGCACTATTGTCATTCATGAGTTTTGAATGAGAATAGAGTAACAAGGAGAATTTGCACAGAAGAGAAGAGGAGGTACAGTAGCAAGGAGGACACGAATCCCAAGGAGAGGGCATGGTTTTTGAGGTAGGGTACAACACATAAATCAAGGCAGACATTCTAGCAATTGTATAGACGCTACACCATAAAAATCGAGGAGGATATGGTGCAATAAATGCTCAGGTCGTACAACAAAAATAGTATAAGTTTTGAGGATAGTGGCACGAATTTTGAGGGGTTTTTGCTGCATTAATCGTAGCCTGAATCAACATGAAATTTGAGGTAAAATAGGTACAATTTTTGAGGCAGCTGGGCACAAAAACTTGAGGACTTTGTACAACATTTGTTGTTGACTATTCATACAAGTAACACAAATTTATGAATAAGGAGGGCATAAAAATTGAGGTAGAAAAGGCACAAAATAAGAGGAGGAACTCGAGAATCAATTTTTAGGAAACATGGGCATGATTTCCAAGATATAGGTCTGCATTTATTGCTGTAAAACTCCGAGAAATAAGAAATATCTCCTCTCTTTCACTAGTTTTCCCTTCAGGATTTTTCCAGGCGCTATTGCCCAAAAAATCTTTTGCCAAAACTTCATGGGTTTGCTATTGATTTGTCTCAGCAAAAAGTAGATTAGACTCTTTTGTGTTTTAATTTTGGAATTTACAAGTTTTTATGACAACAACAATTAATATGTGGGTTGGGTATTAAACTTGATGAAATTCTTGAAACTTGGAACTGGGTTGGGTCTAAGTGAAAAATTCCTACATGGTATTGGAACATTGGCCAAAAGTGTTGAGAAAGTGACCAAACAACAATCATATCAACAAGAATAAACATGGATTTGTGGTTGAGAGGGAGCAGTTGTTTACCTTGGACAAATATGAGACTTTGTGTTGCGTTGAGCAGGTCAAATGGAAACAGGGTTGAGGGTTGAGGACACGTTAAATGCAGTTGATAATTTTAGTCCATGGAAGGATAGGTTTATATTGGTGCTTCAAGAATTTGAGTTGTGTGACATTGTTGAGAAGGCAATGATACCTCCCACTAATCCAATACAATGGGAGAATTCGACAAAAGGAATGTCAAGACAAAGAGACTTTCTCGTAGATGCCATTAAAGATCACCTCATTTACCATGTTTCGGGGAAGATGTTTGCTTTTGAGTTGTGGGAGTCCTTAACAAAGCTTTACCAAAGTACTAATGAGAACATTAAAATGGTATTTGTGGGAAACACTAAGGAAAAGCAAAATGAACAATACTAACACAATTTCATTATACCTCACTAAAATCACTCAAGTGAGAGATGAGTTGGCAGCAGTGGGAGAGGTTATTCCAGAAAAGCAGTTGGCTAGATCTGCGTCGAGTGGTTCTTCCAAGTAGTGGGATGTCTTTATTGATGGGATTTTAGCCTGTGAAAACTTTCCAATTTGGGGGAGATTGTGCGATGATTTTCATCAGTAGAAGTTAAGACAAAATGCCTTTTGTATCTTTGTAGTCAGTTCTCGGCTAAATGACTATATCAAAGCATCAATGTAAGGGAGTGTTGAAAGTGGATGATCCAAGGATACAAACTTTGCTTATATGTTAATAATCGTTAAAAACCTTTAAAATTACTCAGAAGTGTTGATTCCAACCTTAACAACATACAAATCTTTGTATAGTTTTGATAGAAGACTGTATTAGAAATTAGAAAATTACATATTCTTCTTGCATATCTAACCCTCTAACTAGAATAGATGCATATAGAAGAATCTTTATAGCTAACAACAATACATTTGAGAATTGATATAGGAGCAACAATCTATTGATGTTGAGGGATCAATATGACACAATGTCATCTTAATCTACTAAGTAATGAACATAACTTTGCAGCGGGCTTTCGTGGAAGTTGACACAACTTAAATTGGCGTAATGTCCTATACAAAATCAAATATATGCAAAAAAAAGATATGTAATACAAGAAAGTACCCACACAGTAAACAAATGTTGCAAAAGATTGAAATCAAAATCCTGTGATTATCTCCAAAAAGCTTCAAAAATTACATCTGTGTTCAAAATTCGGTCCAGTTATCAACCCTTTTTCATTAAAAAATAAGAGTATATATAGAGTGCTTCACAAAATAACCTATCTTTTACATATTTATAATTAAAAACAACGATTATCCAAAACATTTTGGATAATTTAAATAACAACTTGATAAAAATAGAAATTAACTCCTATAATGTTTTCTTCTGCCCTTGACATCTGCATTTGGGTTAGCTACATCTGAATTTGTTCTATTTCTGCTCTTTGAAATCATGAACTGCTTTGGTTTCCTGTTAATATACTGCAACAATACACTGAACTTATCTAACTAGTTTGAGTAAATGTTCTTATTCTTCATCTGTTGGATAAGCTTGGTCGATCATCTGCCTATATTATTCATCTACTTCAGTGTATTTTTCAAAAGAAGGCTTTTACTATGTACAAGTGTTTGATTTCATAGCAAATAAAAATATCATCAACTAATAACTGAAGTAGATTTTGATCACTTAATTCTCCCTTGATTCCAACAAACTTTGACCTGTCTATAGCTTCCTTGTCCAATAATCTCTGATACCATTGCTCTGTTATTGTCTGGCCTTTTGAATTCTTGAAAGAGGGAAAACCTTTCTACTGTAGAACATTAATTTTTTTTCCCTGTAAAATTTATGAATTTGTACTTGCAAATTCTCGCACTTATCTTTTGTTTTCAACATAATATTTTTCTTCGTTAGTACTTTGCTAGTTTGAATAACTGAGTTAGTTCTATCATGAAAACCTAATTCTTCTAGTGCTTCCCTTGACTTTGTATTCAAATATTTAATGATTTGACTTGCTAATTCAAGTTTATTTCCCAATTCAATCTTTATTTCATCCATAGCTTCCTTTGCTCTATCCAACAACTCTTCCCGTTCCACAATGATTTCAACAGAAAGCCATAGGTCAATTGCAGATGACATATTCTTCATCCAAATTTGCTCCTTTGCTCGTGTCAAACACTGAACACTATTAGAACTACTCAAATAATGCTCTATTTTTTTGTAAATTAGAAGTTTTCTGTATCTTGACCACTAAAGCATTATTTGATTTGATCTTAGTTTGTTCTATTCTATCCAATTTTTCTTTCAATTTATAAATCTCTACACTCTTCATGGAGAGAGAAGACAATGCTTCTATTAATTTGTTCGTGGGATCATTTCCTGCTAAACCTACTTCCATTGTTGGAATTACTATAGTACCAGTTTGTTCCTTCTCCTTTAATAATTTGTCCATCTTGGTTTACATTTTTGTATTTGCAAGTTTTGTTCAGTTATAATGGATAACAAAGACTCCTCTTTTTCTAATTCCCCTATTTCTAGAGCTTGTGGATGCTCCGTGGTAGGCAGTTTCAATCTATTTTGGAGAGCCTGGATGTCTTCATTCATTTTAATAATTTCCTGAGCCACATTAATATCTTTAGGATTCGAGACCTAATTTAATCACAATATCTTCAAGAGATCTAATTCTAGTATCCTTTGCAAGAGAGGATGTCTTTTCCTTTCCCTGTGTTAAACACTAAGCATTGTTAGAACTACTCAAATAACGCTCTATTTTTATTTTATTTTATTTTTTGTAAATTAGAAGTTTTATGTATCTTGACCACTAAAGCATTATCCGATTTGATCTTATTTTGTTACATTTTATAAATCTCTACATTCCTCATGGAGAGAGAAGACAATGCTGCTTTTAATTTGTCCATGGGATAATCTTCTGCTAAACCTACTTCCACAGTTGGAATTACTATACTACCAGTTTGTTCCTTCTCCTTTAATAATTCCTCCATCTTGGTTTCAATCTTTTGTATCTGCAGGTTTTGTTCGGTTATAATGGATAACAAAGACTCCTCTTTTTCTAATTCCCTTATTTCTAGAGCCGGGATGCTCTATTGTAGGTAGTTTCAATCTCTTTCGGAGAGCTTGGATGTCTTCATTCTTCTTTTTAATAATTTCTTGAGCCGCATTAATATCTTTAGTATTCAGGCCCTGATTTAATCACAATAGCTTTAAGAGATCTAATTCTAGTATCCTTTGCAAGAGAGGATGCCATTTCCTTTGCTTGTGTCAAACACTGAACATTGCCAGAACTACTCAAATAATGCATTTTTTTCTTCTTCTTTCTGTAAATTAGAAGTTTTATGTATCTTGACCACTAAAGCATTATCTGATTTGATCTTATTTTGTTATGCTCGATCCATTTTTTTTTCAATTTATAAATCTCTACACTCTTCATGGAGAGTGAAGACAATGCTTCTGTAATTTGTCTGTGGGATAATCTCCTGCTAGACCTACTTCCACTGTTGGAATTACTATACTACTAGTTTGTTCCTTCTCCTTGGTTTCCATTTTTTTAATGGATAAAATAAACTCCTCTTTTTCTAATTCCCCTATTTCTAGAGCTTGTGGATGCTCTTTTGTAGGCAGTGTTAATCTCTTTCGGAGAGCCTGGATGTCTTCATTCTTCTTTTTAATAATTTCTTGAGCCACATTAATATCTTTAGGATTCAAGCTCTAATTTAATCACAATATCTTCAAGGGATCTAATTCTAGTATCCTTTGCAAGTGAGGACATCCTTTCCGTTTTAAGCTCTAATTGAATATTCATTAAATACTTTTGTAATTTAGACCTGTTGATGGCAAAACTAGTGACTGTGGAGTAAATCATCTCACCAGTTTGTTTGTGCAAATCTATATAATCAATTGGATGAATCTGTTTAGTATATAAAAAAAAAACACAAAGGTTTTAAAATCTTCAGCAACTCTAGCTCTAGGAAATTTACCTTCAAGAAATGTTAATTTAAATGAACATTTCTCAATATCTAAAGTTGAAAGCAACGTATTATTTGTGGAAAAAGTCAGGTTCCATAATTGAGTATATGTTCTTGCTTTCAAAGACTCGATTCTTTTTCTTCATTTCCAAGAATTTAGAAAATATGTTTTGATTAGAAAAAGAAGAACAATGTTCCTTTGTTTTTTTTTTTCTTGCACTCTGAATACATGCTCGCTTGAAAGGACCATAGTAGTAGGTGAAGAAATATCAAACGATACAATTTCTTACATTGTTCCCTCCGCATTCTTTGTTTTCTTCCTTTTATATACTATGAACTGATTTGTTTCTAACTCTGATACACTTTGAATTGTCCTTTAAAGCTCCTTTTCTTTCAACTGAGGTGTTGTTAATACCTTTGGTCCCACTCACTATTACATTGTATGCTCTTCTGTCAACTCTTGTAGTGTGCTTTCTTCCCAAGTTTCCTTGTTGGCAAACTTTTCTATTTCTGGTTTAGACATATGAATGTATGGAGTAGAATTTTTCTCAACCCTTAGTGTTGAAATTCTCCTCATTGGGTCATAGGACCAACTGAAACTCAACTTGAACTTCATCTATGTTATTAAATTGTTAACCTCTTTATCAGTAGCTCTAGTATGAACAATGAAAAGACTAATTTGAGCCTTGAGTTTGAACTGAGCTTTCCGCTTTCTTAATACAAAATGAATTTCATCAACATTTAAGTTTTATCTTATGAACTCAAGGGCAAAAAATCGCATTGGGAGAAACACTGGTAATTTATATGGTGGCAATTCACAACCATAAACTCTGATCTTTGTGAAGTTTTTGTACAAATATTAGTCTCCAACCTTGGTTTGTTCACTCGATTGTAGAATTCTTTTGATTTCAGTTGAAATCTTTGGAACTATATCACTATTGAGAAGACAAAGTGAAACATACAAGAATTCATCAACAAAGTCACTTAAACAAAATTCCTCTGAATTCTTCCTAACTAGTGGAGTCTAGTGAATGACAAATTTCAACTTACCTTGAATATCCTGCTTCTGGAGTGGAATCCTGAATCTTTCTGACTAATGATATAAGAATAAGTAAACCAATATAGATTGATGTTTAAAATACTTCTCATTACCAAATTTTAAAAACGGTTCATGGATGTTATTAGAAATAAACTGATTGAAGTTGAACAAAACAACAGGTTTCTTTCTAGATGCAAAATCTGACAAAAAACCCAAAATAGCCTCGTTGACCAATTTGTCACTATGATATCCTAATAATTTGCCTAAACATCTTAGGAAACATAGCTAAAGAGTAGGGTGGATTATGGCGAGGAATTTTAGCTCCCTTTGGTAGGAAAGACTAAAAAATGAAGGTCCTTTGTTGGAATGTGAGCTTTTGATAAATTTCCAATAAAGCTTCAGTTGAAAATGTGTAGAGAACTTGGAACGTTTATATGTAAAGATTGAATAATAGATTCAGGGGTTATGGAGAACAGGGGTTCGCCATTCCTAGCTATAATTGCTTTTTCACTAGGCAGATACCTATCTACACACCAAGTTACAAATTCAGGGAAATGATGCATTTGAGGAAAAGTGAACTACGGTAACATAGATTCCCATAGGTTAAATTCATCACTTTTATCATCAAATTTCTGAAAGGCCCATTTGTGCATATAGATTGAATTCACACTTGGTTTCTACAATTTTGACATCTAAATCTATCAAAGGTTATTCATCATTTTTGGGAACTATAAATGACACAGGTTTTTTCAGTATGAGACTTCCCCTTCCCTTTATGAGTGCTCACTTTGAATTACAAAGAAGAAATGAGCAAAATGGAAATATTAGAATAGTTGTAGATGACGTGCAGAACTATAGCTGACAGCCCTTGTTGATTTTAAGAACTGCAGCTCATGATAATTGCTCCGAACGGATACAAATGCTTTGCATGAACAATTGGGAAATGTTACGGTTTTATGCGGGGGTAGCTATCCTTTTTCAAATTAAATGGAGGAACAGATAAATGCATTGTTGGCGAGTAAAATAAATGCAAGCAAATTGGCAACAATGACTAGTTGATTATGGCAACGGAAATAAATGGTGGCATATAGAATGTGGTAGTGGGAATTATAACGAAGGGTAATGATGGTGAAAGGGTAGCAAA
This sequence comes from Pinus taeda, assembly GCA_000404065.3. Lineage (NCBI taxonomy): Eukaryota > Viridiplantae > Streptophyta > Pinopsida > Pinales > Pinaceae > Pinus > Pinus taeda. The sequence goes on from APFE031716573.1 coordinate 77,366, forward strand.
AAACCAAGTTTGGCGAAGGAAATGAGAAAACTGGAGGTAGTTTCCGAGGGAGTAGGGCTGTAAGTGGGCTTGAGTGAGGGGGTGCGTATTCTTAGTGCGCGCCACATATACTTGTCTTTCGAGGAAACCATTCATTGTGGACCCTCCCTGTTAAACGTCAGGGATACAGGGGGTCTTGCAATTAAACAATGGTCGTAGATCGTTGTGGGTGCAATTCCCGCAATTGGGATCTTCACGATACTTATGAAGTGCCATTATTTGTGAAAATAAATAAAATTTATTTCGAAAACTAAATCTTCATTATATATAACATTTATAAAGTTATGCCACATATTTACGAAGTGCATAAATTTTCTTTTTTTTTTGGCTTTTCCTCAACAAATTTCGAAATTTTATTGTAACAAGAAAATATTACAACATGCCAAGAGTGGTAGCCAACATGGTGGGGATCATGAGGACACTATTGCTCTTGAGGCGAAGGGTAAAGAGAATTCCAAGAAGGGTGCTACAAGTGGGACCAAGTAGAAGGGTAAGCAAAAGGAGAAGAAGGGCATGAAAAAAGTGAGATGCTTTATTTGTCAAAAGATGGGAAACTATGCAACTATGTGTCCTAAGAAGAAGAAGAAGAATGTTGCAGCTTCAACTTAGGTGGATGAGTTTTCCACAAAGTTTGAGGAGTTTTCCTTGGTGGTTAGTCTTTCCACTAGCAAGACATCCTCCAGTTTATGCTACATTGACAGTGGAACTTCATGCCATATGACACATGTCAGGGAGCACTTTACATATGTTACTAAGAGGACTATGGATCTTAAGGTGGTGTTTGGTTACGACTCCATATATAGTAAGAGCAGTTGGTATTGGGATTGTATCATTTTAAAGGAGTCATAACCTCCCATGAGAGTGATGGAGGCCTTATATGTTCAGGGGTTGTTAGAGAACTCGATATCAATTTCCACTATTGAGGATAAGGGGTATGAGAAGGTGTTCCGTGATGGGAAGGTTCTCATGTATCCCAAGGGATCCAGTATCACTTCGGCCAAAGTGATTGGAGTTTGTCATGGGATGTTATAACGGTTCATTTTCAGCTAGCCAGAACATTGGTTTCTACCACCACCAACAGTGACTTGTGTGAATTGTGGCACAGGAGGATGACCCACTTTCACCATGGGGCTTTGAAAGTATTAAGAGAGATTGTTACAGGGTTACCATATTTCAATACCAAACACTAGGATGTGTGCAGAGGGTGCCTGTTGGGAAAATACACCAAGATTGATTTTCCAAGCAGTGACATGTAGGAGGGATTCTTGATTTGTTCATTCTGATGTTTGTGGTCCTATGTCTTATGTATCATTGAGTGAATATGAGTATTATGTCACTTTCATTGATGACTTCTCCAGGAAGACCTAGAATTTCTTCATGAATACTAAGGGTGAGGCCTTCAAGAGGTTCTAAGAGTGCAAACCTCTCGTGGAGAACCATACAGGTAAGAAGATCAAGGTATTGAGGTTCGACAATGGGGGCGAGCATATCACCAACGAGTTTAAGGACTCCTGTGTGAGAGCAGTCATCAAGAGAGAGTTGACAATGCCTTACAACCCACAACAAAATGGGGTTGCAGAGAGGAAGAACAAAACCATAATTGGGGCAACAAAAGCCATGCTTCATGAACAAAAGCTACCTGTTTTTCTTCGGATTAAAGCTTGTAACGCTACAGTTTATTTGCAAAACATGAGTCAACATAGAGTTTTGGGAAGTAAGACTTCTAAGGAGGATTTTTTTTTGGGAATAAGCTTGATTTGGAGTGGATCATTATATTGTTTTTCATCCATCTCGATGCTTCCAGGGTGGAAAAAGTGGAGGAATTAACTCTCAAGACCATTTTTACTTGTAGGACCCAGTTAGGAAAATTGGGGTATCAAAACTTCCAGGAGTGTTTTGAGACATCAAATGACATTTTTGGGGGCAAAACTTTGTTGCTTTAGTGCCACACCTTTTTTTTATTCTACACACAAAGACCTTTCCAATGGCACAAGAATCATGTTGATCAGAGTCTTTATGAAAATTCTATGCCACATGGAAGTTGACCTTCCTGTTTTTACCACCATAATTTGAGAGGATGCCACGTCAACGCCCATTATTCATGAAAATTGGGCTAGCAACATGATGTAGAAGATGTTAGAAGAGTTTACATTATAACTTTGGTTAAGAGTTAGGTAGTCAAACCTAACCACTAATACACTATCAGGTTGTGTTATAGCTAAGCCACTAGGAGGAAAAGGGGTTCCATTATTTCGAGTGCATTTGTTCCATAGTTGAGCAAAAAACAGCCAAGAGGGATAGGAGGTAGAGCACACAAAGATGATTTGTGCACTGTAACAACCCATGGGCCACAAACCATATTTCTTTGTACTCATAACCATATTTCTATTCGGAAAAAGAGAGAGGAGCAACCTCACCTTCTGGCTCGGCTTTTCTCTCGAAAGGGTTTCCTAGGTCATATCGTGTGTCAAATGTGTTTGAGATTTTATTTTGTCTTTCTTTATTTTTAACATAATTTTAATTCACATGCATACGCTATTAACACTAATATATAGATCTATAAGTCTAAAGAGATATATAACTGTGATACTGTATCTTTTGCAACTTTTAAGTGTAATATTATCAAATATGTTGTGACAAACTATCTAGTGGAATATCCATGACAATTTACAGATCATATTGGTTTTAGAGCATGTTTCCTTGGGTATATTGTGGAGATTTGCAGGGCATCTAGATTGTCTGGGCCAAAAGTCATAAAACCCTAATCATGAATGACAAATATGTGAATAACCCTTGTGACCCTATAGAGGAGAGATTTTCACGGCTGGAACAAGAAGTCGCAGATATAGATCGCAATGTAAATCTCTTCGTGACAACCTGTTGTGGCCAGCAACAACCCCCCTTCTTATTTAGTTTTATTACTAATATTAAATAAGTGGGGACCCTTATTCAAAATTCTTAGTGCTTGTATTCATTTTTTTTTAATAAAACTTACTATTTGAAACTTAGGAGAATACCCGAAAAAACTAAAAAGACTTAAGTTTAATGATAAAGTTTGAATAAAACCACTTTCTCAATAAAAAGCGTCGCATTGCTAAAAGGTAATGAATGCCTTCCTACAAGCGGAATTCTAAGATTGTGAAATCGCGATGCAAAATCACACACTAAAAGATACTCATCGCATCGCATGCCTCAAATATTACTTAAGGTAAAATGCCTCAAACCGTCGATATGAGATGGCGAGTCTCGCAAATCGCATTTCGCAGAAAACACGTTAATGGATGATTTGCCATACGCAATGAATTAGCGATATTGCGATCTACGACATTGCGAAGCAAATCGCAAAATTGCCTTATCGCAGATCTACACGGTTCGTTGTTCGAAAAAGATTTTTCCATAAACCGATGCCCAATTATGCGTGTTAATGTTAATTAATGAGTTAGTTGGCAATCATTAATGAAATATGGTCTTGATTAGATCGAAGAGCCATTTCACGTAGGGTGATATATTTTTTATGTTTTCGGCATTTAAAGCTTTCCTGTCACCTTTTTCTTATCATTACTCTTGCTTCATTTGTAAACTGCAGGAGCGAAGAGTAGAGAAGTATACATAGCAATGTTCAGAATATTATGGGAAAGAAGGGTAAAGCTTCGAGTTCTGAAGATAAAGAAATTACGCCCTTATACACAGACACCACCTGTAACAAAGATGTCGGTATTACCACTTGGGAAAGCATGTACAACCTACTCGAGGAAGAAAATCCCAGAGTAATGGAGGTTACAACAACTGCAGATTCATGCGGGTTGTCTGAGGCATCTATTACAGAACTAGCATGTTCGTTCTTGTATCGGATAGCGGCGAGGCCCAAAATTCTTCCATACACGGACATGGTCAAATGGGTACTGGATAATGCTGATATCACGAATAAAGAATTTAAAACTCAGAACCAAGAACTCATGGAGTCGTTCTTTCCACAAAATTTAAGGGCTATATCCTCTAACAAAAAGCACGCAAGAGGCGAAAATCGCACCAGGGAAGCCCGGATCGAGAAATGGAGGTAGTTTCCGATGCACGATTAGCGCTAATCACGCAGTGCTGGGTAAAACCCCTCGAAAAGGAAAGCCTCTAATCGCTTCGTCGCCTGTAAGCCCAGAAATTTGTAGGAAAAATAGCTAAAGGCAAAAGAAAAAACCTGAATTCTAAAACTAGTGGTATTTATCAAGGATATCCTCAAGTGGTATGTAAATATTTACCAAATGTACAACATCTACAGATAAGTTGGGGACAAAAGGCTCAAGAGAGCAGAGTCCATCAAAAGGTTAACTAAGTTGAATTGGGATTCTGATTGGATGTACTTGGTAAAACCACACAACCAGTGCATGACTCTCAAATGTATCATTAATTCTGCCGAGAAGATAGCGCCAACACTTGCCGATTCCGTTTTCGCAGGATAGCTAAAGTCGGAGGTCAGCCAACCAACTCTCCTTAGGCAAATGTTGAACACTTGTGACTACAAGGAACATATACATAGATAGTTAGTTGTCAGTTTTAGTTTTAGATTCGGTTTTAGTTTTAGTTTTGATTTATTTTTGTTTGAAATGAGGACGGTCATTTAATCCGCATCCTACATTTTTGTAATAAATTATTTTTAGATTTAGCTAGTAGTATTTAAATCCTTCTCATGCATTTAGAAAAGGGTCTTGAAATTTATCAAAAACTTGTTCTCAGAACATGCACTTTTGCACCCTCCGAGGAGGTTTTGATGAATGAATGGAACATGATTTATTGATATCTGCGTTTAATATCTACTACTGATGTTGCACTTTTGTACTTTTATTAGATGTTGGATTAAGAAGAGATCAATCATTATCGCTGAAGCTCATGAGTAGAACTAGTTATAAATGGTACTTTTATCTCTTAACTATTTCTGCTTATGTGTTAAGGTGATATTCATGTTCAGTTATTTATATATGAATGCTTGAGTGGTTGAGTTATCATTTGGCACTTCTGTACAATGATAACTATTTATTTATGTTTAATATATGAGTAACTTATTATGCAGTATGTTTTCCACAATTGTTTCGTCTAACTTTTTATACGAAATGGTTTATCTTTATTGAATTCTTTTCTCATAGCAGTTGAATGATCTTTATTATCAATTTCCATTTGAAATCATTTTAGATCGCATAACTAAAAGATTAAATCCCGAGTTAGTTTTAGAATTAGATATTTCTGTTCATTAGAATACAATTGCATTAGATTTAGAATAGATGCATTTTACTTAGAAGTTATTAGTAAGGAAATATCAAATCTCAACACACACATATAAATTGGGAAACTGGTCCCATGTCCTTAGTCGGACCCACTATACCAAACGGAAAAGGTGCTGCTAACCAAGGTTCGGACCGGGTGGGTATCCCCCTTGTTGTAGACCCGATTTTCGGGGCTTCAACATATTTTGGCGCTAGAAGGACGGCCCCAAACTATGAATGGCAAGTAAATCTAAATCTAAGTACCATTTTGAGAGTAAATCGCCCTCACCATCTCCCTCGACTTCTCCATTGCATTTAGAATTTTTAAATCTTGAGCAAGAAGTCGATAAAACAACAACCGTTGCCATAAACCCTGACATTTCAGAGAAATCTACTATTGAACCTCCTGAAGTTGAATCTTTGATCCATAAACTTCAACGATTTTCTATATCACTTCAAATATCTGAAAAATCTCAAGGCAGTGTGACTTCACAATATAACCCTACTCATCCTCTTACAAGATTGAAGAGCGAAAAGTTTGGTATTGAACCAACTGAGTTACCTCTACCTACACGGAAGAGAGCAAGGAAATCATCTAAAGGGTCTGATAGCGAGACTTTTTCGTCATCATCATCCATTTCAACTTCTCCATCGCGAAGTCAACCATCCACCCCTCCACTTCAGATTATTGTCCACCAGTCCACTGGAACTTCCACATCTCCTTCTCAATCATTTGGAACTGCAATATCCTCATCTTCCCAATCGCAGGGATCATCTTTTGCTCTTTCCTCTGTTAGTAGTTCAACGATGGCCCAATCTCCATGGAATAACCTAGGGGCAGTCTTAATGCTTGTGCCCTTGAGTCAAATACCGACCCATCCTGAAAAATGGCTGCCTAAGTTCAATCCTGAAACATGCATGCTAGCAGGAGAACATATAAATAACTTTATGTTATCTATAAATCTCAATGGGGTTACTAATGAAGACGCTGTTGTTTGGCTCTTTCCTTACACTTTGCAAGCAACAGCTGGATCATGGTATTTCTCATTACCATCCGGATCTATTACTAGTTGGGATATTTTCCAAAAACAATTCTTGACTAAGTTCAGAGATAACAGGTCTACTGCGACACTGATCAATGACTTGTCTAACCTTAGAGCTCAGTCAAAGGAACTTATCAAAGATTTCAACTCACGTTTCAATAAACTGTTGAACAAAATTCCTACCGCTTCCAATCCTAGTGAAGAAGTTCGAAGTGAATGGTGTATATCTGCTCTACCATCAAACATAACAATCTTCGTTGATAGGGCTAACATAACAACTTTAGCTGACAATATGAAGGAAGCAATAGCGATAGAGAAACATATCATAGTCTTAGAAAATAAAAACACCGTTAATGAATGAAAACCTAAGAAGGTTACTTTTAAGGAAGATCCAAAGAAAAAATAATCGAAAGACCTATTTGATTTAGAAGGATTGCAGAAATTTTTGAAAACCATGTTTAACGAAATGGGTGACATTAAGAAACATGTAGCAGAGAATTCTTTTAAAAATCCGTACAAGCTTTATAGAAGAAATCCTTCAATTGTTTCAAAGCCTCCCAATGCTATTAGAAATGCTGAATCAAAAGAAGAAGAAGAGGAAATTGCTACCGAAGAACCTACTAATGAAGAAGAAGTTGTAGAAGTACAAGGAATGTGAGATTTCATCCTCCTAGATGAAGATGATCAAGAGGCATCGCCGGTCAGTACTAGAAGTAGAAATCAATTCAATTCTCCTCAGCGTACTCCTAAGCCAAAGAGCGCAAGCTCGATGTCTAAGGATAAAGTCGCAGCAAAGAAGACATCATCCAAAGCGACTCAAACAAGCCCAGTGCAAACATATTCACCAACTCAATCTAAAACATTGATTGTTTCTGATGAGATGGAGTATAATATCATAGAATACATGAAGAAGACTAGGGCTAACATTACTTTTTATGAGTTGAGCAAGTTAAAACATCAACAAAAGATTTTTTTTGAAAGAATTACAAGTAGTAGCAGTTGCACCTCTGTCCGCCGCTGTAATCTCGCAAGCTTCTCACGAGATGAGAAGACCTCCAACTAATGCGACTAATAAAGTTGATCCAAACTATATCGCTTTAATTGGAGGAAGGTCAAGATCTCATACTCCCCCATTTTTTCTTACTTATGAAGTTTTCAACAAAAATTTGCATAATTGTTTAGTTGATTCGAGAGCTTCATCTAATATCTTACCTAAATCAATATGTGCAAAGGTGAACGTTCAACCTCAAAAATCTGCTATACACACAGTTCAGCTGGATCGGTCGCAAGTTGAAGTGATCGGTGAACTAAATCAGGTTACCATAAGGCTATCATCTAATCCAAAGGTATGTCAAGTTATCGACATTTTAGTTGCAGGCATTTCGGAATTTTATGGCCTAATTCTTAGTAGAGATTGGTCTGAAAAGATTCATTGATACTTTGCAACTAATTGGTTGCATATGTGGCTCCCTTACAATGGTAAACCAAATTAGATAAAGGTTGAGCGAGAAAGACATCAGAAATACATAGTAATAGAATTGGAAGGAGAAAATGAACTTGTAGCATACAATAACAATATAACTGGCAACTATTTTGTTGATTCTTTCTTAGGAAATTTTAATGCTCATACTTCACCTTACTTAGAACATTCTGTTTTATCTCAAGTAGAAATTTTTTCTCAAACATATAGTTTTAAATGTGTTAATTTCGTAGATAGTCCTGTAAATAAATCTTTTTTTTGGAAGTTATTTTTTGACGGTTCTAAGTCTAATGAGGGAGCAGGAGCAAGATGCGTACTGATCAGTCCAGAAGGAAACAAAACTATGCTAACTTGTAGAATCGAGTTTGATTGCACCAATAATACTGCAGAATACGAGGCTTTAGTCCAAGGATTATACAAAGCAATCAGATTAGATATCAAATATCTACAAGTCTTCGGAGATTCTGAAATTGTTATCAAACAGGTACAAAATACTATACATTGTCTATCAGGTCATTTAAAGCATTATCAATCTTTAGTATAAGGTCTGACTGAACATTCTATAGCATTCAATATTTCATCAATTCCCAGACTCCAAAATGTTAGTGCTGACTTCTTGGCAAACGTAGCTTCCAAGCTCATTCCCTCGGAAGACTATAGCCCCGATAGATTTTCAATCGAATTAACCTTTAGACCCTCGATTTCTGATAACATTACTAATTGGAGAATTTTCAATGATGATCCTGATATTGTAAGCTTTCTCACATCAAAAGGATCTTACACTAAAAAGATAATAGATGAGGACCAACATGATAAACAATTGCAACAAGATAGCACTAATAATGCTATGCCAAAATCAATGGTCAAGTTGGAAGACTTATATGATTTGAAAGATCGGTTCAAGAGATCTACCAATTCAAAACTTCAAAGTTCAACTCTGAACTATGAATTAGTAAATCTAGGATCTGATACCAAGTCGCAAAATATCAATCTAGGTCTTGGCCTAGCCCCTGAAGAAAGATTAGCGTATGTTCATCTCCTGAAACAATACAAAAGTGTCTTAGCTTGGAACTACGATGAACTTAAGACTTATGACACTTCTATCATTCAACATACTATCCCAATGATAAACGATGAAAAACTTATCCAGCAAAAGTTAAGAAAGATCCATCATAATCTAGAAAACCAGATCAAATCTGAGCTGAATAAGTTATTGAAAGCCAAAATCATTTTTCCCGTTCAACATTCTAAATGGGTTTCCAATATGGTTCCCGTTAGAAAAAAAAATGGAGACATTAGAATTTGCATTGGCTTTTGAAATCTTAACAAAGCCTGCCAAAAAGATAATTTTCCTTTGCCTCCCATGGGGCAAATATTACAGGCAGTTGCAGGGTCAGAACTAATGTCCTTTTTGGATGGTTTCTCTGGCTACAATCAAGTTTTGGTCCATCTCGACGATCAATTAAAAACCACGTTCAGAACCAAATGGGGTACTTATGCATATCAAAAGATGCCTTTCGGTCTGATCAACGCTGGCGCCACTTTTCAAAGGGCCATGGACATCACATTTAATGGATTAGTAAACAAATCAGTGGTAATCTACTTGGATGAGATAACTGTATATTCCAAAAAACGAGGTAATCATCTCAGAGATTTAAAGCAGATCTTCCAACGTTGCCAAAGGTATGGAATTTCACTTAACCCAAAAAAGTCCTTTTTTGCATTAAGTGAAGGAAAACTTCTTGGATCTATAGTGTCAAAATTTGGAATACATATTGATCCCGACAAAATCAAGGAGATTTCTAAAATACCCTTGCCTCAGAATAAGAAAGCTATGCAATCTTTCCTTGGCCAGATTAATTTTGTAAAGAGATTTGTTTCAGATTTTTCAAGGATCGTATCTCCTTTACAAGTAATGATTAAAAAGAACTCAATCTTCAAATGGGGCCAAGATGAATATGAAACATTCAATCTGATTAAACAAGCGATTGTAAACACTCCATCTTTAGCAACTCCAAATTTTTCCGATCCTTTCATTTTGTATACATTTGCCTCTGATAGATCATACGCTGCGATACTCATTCAAACAAAACAAGACAAGGCGGAAGCCCCAATTGCCTTTTTCATTTCAAATCTACAAGGTGCTGAATTGAATTATTCAGATGTCGAGAAACAAGCTTATGCTATTTTCAAAGAAATCAAACATTTCAGACCCTTTTTGCTTAAAACCCATACAAAAATCATAGTACCGTTTCCAGTGGTAAGAAATCTCTTAGTACAGAAAGATGTGGGTGAGAAAAGAGCCAATTGGGTTACTGCCTTACAAGAATACGACGTTGAAATTAAACCAGCGAATATTGTAAAAGGTCAAGGCTTTTGCAAAATACTCACTGGACCATTGCTTATTTCCAAAATACCATCTTCAGAAGTACAAATGTACGAGGTAAGCCTAAACGATGTTGAATCATTATACGTTGATATCATATTTTATCTAAAGAACAGGTATGCTCCTTCAAACCTCAATTATATAAAGAAAAGAGCTCTAAGGTTGAAGGCTAAGCAATATGTTTGGTCAATTTAGTGATGTCTAAATTGCAACTTTTAAATGTCAACCTGGGGTTCGTAAGCTGATAAAGTGAGGTGTACTGTATGTACTTAGGCAACTGTTTCTTAAGCTTTTGTCGTTTTTAACTTTTTAAGTTTGTTTTCAAGTATATCTCTCCTACTGTGATGTGATGGAAATGAAATAAAGCAAGTGAGTGTTGAGATTGTGAGGCTTTCAATGATTCTTATAACTTAAAAGTATTCTACAAGAAA
>APFE031716573.1:98222-129412 GCA_000404065.3 Pinus taeda
GCATGTTGCCAATCTCAGCCCTACTTACTGATCCAGTTGCAAATTTGTTTGCTCTGATGAGAGAAGGATCTCTAGGCCCTTTTTGAGTTTTAGATTTCCCCATTGAGAGATGGACACATAGCTCTGCTATATCATGAAGTGGAAGTTGAGATATGTCTCCTTTTCCCATCATGTTCAAAATATCTATCCATTCATCTCTAATGGCTTTTAATAAAAGGGCTTTCAAGGTCTCCTCATCTAAGTTACTCATTTTTGCTCTTTTTCAGGTTGTATTGAAATCTTTCAAGTAAATCCTCCAAATTTTCATCTTCCTTTTGCACCATCTTGAATACCTCATCCTTGTGATTGGTGGGCATACAATAGTCCAGGTACCTATCCAAAAATGTTGTTTCATATCATTCCAAGTACTAATGGATTGAGTGAGTAATCCCATGAACCATTTCAAGGCTGCCCCTTTCAATGTTGAAGGGAACAATTTGAGTTTTTGAGCGTCTTCCAGATAATCATAAGTTCGACATACGACCTCGAACTCAAATAGAAATGTTTCAGGGTCCTCATTTCTTAATCCATGAAAGTTTGGGAGGACAAATGGCGAAATGTTTTTCATTGTGGCTCGGGAGTCATCATCGATTATAGGAAATCCGAATGAATTGTCTCCATCCTTATTTCCTCTAATGTTACCTCTACCTCCTCCATTATTTCCTCCTCCACCTCTACCTCTACCTCTACCAAGTCCGGTTGCTCCTTCTTCTACCATGGTAGTTTCTTCAGAGATCTCAGAGTTCTCTGGTTCCTCTACCAAGGGTGGATGAGGAGGAATTTCTCCTTCTTCCTCAGGTGATTCTACTTCTTCAATTACAATCTGTCTCCCTGTAGAAGGAAGGAAAGAATCTCTTTCTAATTCGGATTCAATAGATGGTGTGGGAGAGTCAACTACTGCCTCTTGAATTCCAGGAATCCTAGAGCTAGGAGTATGAGTTGGAGATGATGGAGGTGTCTCTTGCCTATTTCTTGAAGTAGATGGAGTTGTGAAAATCGAACTCTTGGATCTAGCTAAAAACCTTCCCCTAGAATCTCTTGCTCTATGCATGTCATTTTTTATTGTTCTTCAAGTCAGGGTAATAATTCTCTTTCTGATCTTCCAGGTCACTCTAGGTGCAAGAAGAGAGCATAATCAAGAAACTATTAAACCAATAACTTTCTCTTTTCTGATCCTCCAGATCACACTAGGTGCAAGATGAGAGCATACTTTGAGAGGTTATTAATTTTCCTTTCTTGAAATTTTCTTGTTTTTATATTTTTTTTTAGAAATTGGCTACCTAATTTCACTTCCCCTACAACGGCGCCAAAAGTGTTTGGTCAATTTAGTGATGTCTAAATTGCAACTTTTAAATGTCAACCCAGGGCTCGTAAGCTGATGAAGTGAGGTGTACTGTATGTACTTAGGCAACTATTTCTTAAGCTTTTGTTGTTTTAAACTTTTTAACTTTGTTTTCAAGTATATCTCTCCTACTGTGATGTGATGGAAATGAAATAAAGCGAGTGAAGTGTGTGAGGTTGTGATGAGCTTTTTATAACTTAAAAGTATTCTACAAGAAAGCTTGAACAACAACTGAAATGAAATCAACTCTTAAAGGAAAATAAAGGCATCAAATAAAAGACTAATGACATAGGTCCAGTATCTCTGCTGCTGCAAGAAAATGAAGATGAAATCTATGTCAAATCTAGCTAAAAAAAAAAACTAAGCAATGTGAAACTGAAGTATGTCTACATAAAAGAAAGACTAGTCACAAATACTCTAACTTCTTCTTAACCTCTTGCCTTTTAACTGAATATATCATGTGAGAAACAGTTAAAAATAAGCCAAGCAATTGTGAGTTCTTGAGCAACTAAACCAAGCCGTGCTAAGTGATATTTTGGTCCTCAATGAAGATATTAAATTATGGAGAAGAAATCATTAATGAGTAAACAACTTGATGTCTAAAAGTAGAAAGCAACTATGCAAATTAAAGAAATGATAGTAAGGAAATAAAGGCTGCAAAACAAGGAAGGTCAGCAACATAGACAAGATGATCACAAGTGTCACTAGTTGTGAAAAAGAAAAGAAAGAAACTGTCCCGGGCATGCCTAAGAAACCTGCATAACACACTGATCAGTCATGGAAAAGTGCAGAAATATAAATAAGCAGAATTCAAAATTTATATACAGCTATTGTACATGATCAAAACACAGCAATCAAAGGCATTCTGTACAACTATTATACATAAAATGAGAAAAAGAAATGCAGGAAATTAAAGAGTATTATACAGGCCTTCAGTAAACAGGGGCCCTCTGCCTACTCCAGCCGGCTCAATGATCAGTTACACGCTCAAATGGAAAACAATCTTCTCATATATTATGTATCAAAATAGAAAGTACAGTGGGAAGTTCAAAATTACATATTAGCGGCTAACTATCCAACGTTCAAAGACGCTTTATTTATAACAAAGGAAAGCAAACTAACTTAACGAAAACTAAGCTATTCAAGCATCTGTGTAAAAACACGTAGTCTTGCTGCATCCTCGGATTTAGGAAACGGTCTTTGTGGGCATTCAATCTGCTGTTGGATTCATGTTTCCCACTGTCTTCGTGGCTGAGGAAGATGCCACCTGTTCTTCACGTGCTCTAAAACAGAACACGCAGAGCCGTGCCACCGCCAATGACTTTTGTTGACCGTAGTTGCCTCCTCATTGACCACGGATTTTTATGACCGGTTTGGGTGAGCTGGAAGGACACACACCATGTCCTTGGTTCCACGAACTTGCCCATGTGGCTCTTCTTCCCGGAGGACACCTGGAACATATCGTTTAATAAAACAGCTGCGGAATCCGGTGTTGGCTGCAGAAACCGGGATCAACTGCGGAAACCCTGTGTGAGCTGCGAAAACACAACACTTTGAACCAAAATTCTAAACCAACAACACAATCATTAGCATAATTAGCAAACCATGTAAAAAGTCCTAAAATACAATGATTTGAGCAATTTGATGGAGGGAATGAGTGGCAAAAGAAGGAAATGAATAGGAAAAGGAGGTTGAGGGGATGTGTAAAGAAGTGCAGGTTTGAGGCTCAACACAATACCAACTCGTGAACGATTTTTTTTTTAGAAAGAATTATGATTATGTTCTCCTTAGATGTGTTGAGATATCTGAAGCTGAAAAGGTATTGCAGGAACTTCATGATGGGCCAGCAGGTGGACATTATGCTGGAGATGCCACGGCACATAAAATCCTACGCGTAGGCTATTATTGGCCAACATTATTCAAAGACGCACATAGTTACGTAAGGAAATGTCAAGTTTGTCAAACTGTTGTTGGGAGACAAAAGAAACCATCATTGCCTTTGCAACCAGTCAACATTGACCAGCCTTTTGATCAATGGGGATTAAATATAATAGGTGAGATCGTTCCTCACTCTTCTAAACAACATAGGTATATCCTTACAGCTACAAATTATTTTACTAAATGGGTAGAAGCAGTTCCTCTCAGGACAACTAACGCCGAACACATCATTAATTTCATAGATCAGTTCATAATCCCCAGGTTTGGTTTACCTTCTGCTTTAATGTTTGATAATGCATCATATTTATCTGGCAATGCTATGACTGAATTTGCACTCAAAATAGGTTTTAAGCTTAAATACTCTGCCAATTATTACTCACAGGGGAAAGGGCTAGTTGAATCAATGAATAAAAACTTAATCAGAATCATTAAGAGAACCATTGATCAAACTCATAAGAATTGGCACAAATCCTTAATGTATGCTCTATGGGCATGCCAAGTAATGCAGAAAGCCTCTATTGGCACTTCTCCCTTTAATTTAGTTTATGGGAAAGAAATGGTCCTTCCAACTCATCTAGCGATTCCTTCTTTGGCCTTATTTCAATATATTGATGAAACACCAACTTCTTCCTTACATCTAAGGCAACTGCAAATCCTTAAGCTAGAAGAGCAACGAGAATAGGCTAAAATTACTCATGCTCATCACCAAGCATTAGTAAAAGCTTCTTTTGATTCAAACATGATATCCAGAAAAGACTTTCAGATTGGAGATCTACTTTTAAAATGGGACAAGGCTCATGAGGAAAAGGGCAAACATACGAAATTTCAACGAATGTGGCTTGACCCTTTCCAAATTGTAGAAATCATAGGTCCATCTACTTTTATGTTATAGGATTTAACAAGAAAAAGAGAATCTTTACCTGTTAACGGGCAGATCCTCAAAAAAATACTTTCCATAGGAGATCTTCTTCTATTTTTGTAGATTAGTTTTTCCTTTATTTTCATAATAAAATCAGTTGTAAATGGTTACATTTGGAAATGACAAAAAAGACAAGTATTTCTTTTAGATTTTTTTTTTCGCTTGTATAAATAGAATTGTTTTAGAAAATTGGTCATTATTATTAAAAGATACAGTGAAAGTCTATAAGCCTGAAAATGTTACTAGTTTCAACCTTGTAAATTTTGCTAAAAAACGACCTTTTGTGGGAATTTGTTTTATATCAGTCAAATGAAAAGTATCAATAACAAAACGAATGTTCTTTGTAGAAAAGCTCTTTCCAAAAACTCTACAATTGTCGTCCAAAGCTATTCTTAAGGAAACAATGATTTCCTCCCCACTTAGGAAATTACGAGCTTCAAGGAATAATCCAGCAATAAACTTTAATCTTAAAGAATAAGAGGTCTCATCACGAGCCGATTTATCATGATCATAGATATTATAGCTTTCTGACTTTTCCAAAATTGCATACCATAATAGGGCAATGACTCGAGATTGTTACAATCAAAAGACAAGGGGTCTCATCACGAACCATCTTGTTCAACAAAGTTATAAATCAAGTGAATGACACTGTCATAATTTGGCTACCAAACCAAGGCATTGTTCTTTAAGGATTAAAAGAAAATAAAAGCAATAAGTGTGGATATGGATTTCTCTTTGAAAATCGTATATTTCTCCAAGTAGGATACATGATCATCGCTGGATAATAAATAACCTCGTCGAGGTTATAAACGCATGCTGATAGCAGAGGCTCTACCTACGACAAATGAGCATATTTAAAACTTATTTACAGAGAATTTTTTGTTTTTATCTTTATAAACTAAGTAGTGACTGATGTAGATAGAATGACTAGCTCTAGGAAGTTAATAACCAAAGTTAACATAGAAGAAACAAACTATCATTAATAGCTGAAAGCATGATGTACTTTATCTTTCTATAATGAAGTTTGATTTTCTAGAAAAGTTTTCTGTTTTTGAAGTTTAGAAAATTCAAAAGAAAAGCAGAGATAACTGGTTCTTCCAAGTGAATCACCCATTGTTGTGGCCATCAACAACCTCCCTTCTTATTTAGTTTTATTACTAATACTAAATAAGTGGGGATCCTTATTCAAAAATTCTTAGTGCTTGTATTCCTTTTTTTTAATAAAACTTACTATTTGAAACTTAGGAGAATACCCGAAAGATCTAAAAAGACTTAAGTTGAATGATAAAGTTCGAATAAAACCACTCTCTCAATAAAAAGCGTCGCATCGCTAAAAGGTAATGAATGTCTTCCTATAAGCGGAATTATAAGATTGTGAAATCACGATGCGAAATCACACACTAAAAGATACTCATTGCATCGCATGCCTCAAATATCACTTAAAGTGAAATGCCTGAAACCGCCGATATGCGATGGCGAGTCTCGCAAATCACATTTCACAGAAAACACGTTAATGGCTGATTTGCCACATGCAATGAATTAGTGGTATTGCGATCTGCGACATTGCGAAGAAAATCGCAAAATCGCCTTCTCGCAGATCTACACGGCTCGTTGTTCGAAAAAGCTTTTTCCATAAACCGATGCCCAGTTATGCGCGTTAATGTTAATTAATGATTTAGTTGGCAATCATTACCGAAATATGGTCTTGATCTGATCGAAGAGCCATTTCACGTAGGGTGATATATTTTATATGTTTTCGGCATTTAAAGCTTTCCCGTCACCTTTTTCTTATCATTACTCTTGCCTCATTTGTAAAATGCAGGAGCGAAGAGCAGAGAAGTATACATAGCATTGTTCAGAATATTATGGGAAAGAAGGGTAAAACTCCGAGTTCTGAAGATAAAGAAATGATGCCCTTATACACAGACACCACCTGTAACAAAGATGTCGGTATTACCACTTGGGAAAGCATGTACAACCTACTCGAGGAACAAAATCCCAGAGTAATGGAGGTTACAACAACTGCAGATTCACGCGGGTTGTCTAACGCATCTATTATAGAACTAGCATGTTTGTTCTTGCATCGGATGGTGGCGAGGCCCAAAATTCTTCCATACACGGACATGGTCAAATGGGTATTGGATAATGCTGTATCACGAATAAAGAATTTAAAACTCAGAACCAAGAACTCATGGAGTCGTTCTTTCCACAAAATTTAAGGTTTTTATCCTCTAACAAAAAGCGCGCAAGAGGCGAAAATCGCACCAGGGAAGTCCAGATCGAGAAACAGACGCTGTTTCTGGTGCACGCTTAGTGCTAATTGCGCATCGCTGAGCAAAACCCATCGAAAAAGAAAGCCTCTAATCGCTAAGTCGCCTGTAAGCCCATAAATTTGTAGGAAAAAGTGCTAAAGGCAAAAGGCAAAACCTGAATTTTAAAACCAGTGGTATTTATCAAGGATATTCTCAAGTGGTATGTAAATATTTACCAAATGTACAACATCTACAGATAAGCTGGAGACAAAAGGTTCAAGAGAGAGCAGAGTCCATCAAAAGGTTAACCAAGTTGAATTGCGATTCTTATTAGACGTACTCGGTAAAACCACACAGCCAGTGCATGACTCTCAAATGTATCATTAATTCTGCCGAGAAGATGGCGCCAACACTTGTCGATTCCGTTTTCGTTGGACAACTAAAGTTGGAGGTCGGCCAGCCAACTCTCCTCAGGCAAATGTTGAATGCTTGTGACTACAAGGAATAGATACATAGATAGTTAGTTGCCAGTTTTAGCTTTAGTTCTGCTTTATTTTTGCCTGAAATGAGGACGGTCATTTAAACCGCATCCTACATTTTTGTAATAAATTATTTTTAGATTTAGCTAGTAGTATTTAAACCCTTCTCATGCATTTAGAGAAGGGTCATGAAATTTATCAAAAACTTGTTCTCAGAACATGCACTTTTGCACCCTCCTGGAGGTTTTGATGAATGAATGGAACATGATTTATTGATATTTGCGTTTAATATCTACTGCTGAAGTTGCGCTTTTGTACTTTTAGTAGATGTTGGATTAAGAAGAGATAAATCATTATTGCTGAAGCTCATGAGTAGAACTAGTTATAAATGGTACTTTTATCTCTTAACTATTTCTGCTTATGTGTTAAGGCAATATTCATGTTCAGTTATTTATATATGAATGCTTGAATGCTTGAGTTATCATTTGGCACTTCTGTACGATGATAGCTATTTATTTATGTTTAATATATGAGTAACTTATTATGCGGTATGTTTTCCACAATTGTTTTGTCTAAATTTTTATACGAAATGGTTTTTCTTTATTGAATTCTTTTCTCATAGCAGTTGAATGATCTTTATTACCAATTGCTATTTGAAATCATTTTAGATCGCATAACTAAAAGATTAAATCCGGGGTTAGTTTTAGAATTAGATATTTCTGTTTATTAGAATACAATTGCATTAGATTTAGAATAGATGCATTTTACTTAGAAGTTATTAGTAAGGAAATATCAATTCTCAACACACACACACATAAATTGAGAAACTGGTCCCATATCCCTAGTCGGACCCACTATACCAAACGGAAAAGGAGCTGCAAACCAAGGTCTGGATCGGGTGGGTATCCCCCTTGTTGTAGACCCGATTCTTGGGGCTTCAACACAACCCTAAGAAATAAGCTTGGGATATTCGGAGAAGGTGGGGGTTCTAATGCAGAGGACAAATTAAAAGAGGATCAGGAGATCATGAAGAAACAAAGAACCAATCGAAGAAAGAACCCGAAAAATATCAACCAAGTTCAAGTGTTCCGAATCAATCACAACCTTTGTTTAAAATGGAAGCAAAAGTCGATATCAAGCCATACCACATGTAGATCGATACTCTTAAGCTAAATCATTGGTTGCAACCACTAGAAGTGTATTTTAGTGTCCATTAATTTGAGGAAGAACATAAGATTTCATTTGCACGACTGAAATTAGAGGGTAATGCGCTAACTTGGTGGGAAAGCCACACATAAACCCTGAGGTTGTATGGAGAGCCTACAATGACTAAGTGGGAGGAATTCAAAACCCTCATTAAGTCACAATTTAACCTTATTTGGTACATATATGACCAATGGATATGGTGGCACTACTTCAGGCAAAATCCAGGGCAAAGTGTTCAAGAGTACACCATAGAGTTCGAAAAGATGGCCATAATGCTGGTTATCTCCCCAAAGAACCCAAATGCGCACCTCAAGTATTTGGGGGGTCTACACTGCCATCTGTGGGAGCAAGTGATGTTGTTTAAACTTAAATTGGTGGATGAGGCTTGGGTATAAGCATAGTACTTGGAGAACATAACTTTGACGAAATCACAATCGAGTGGATTGAAGCAGAAGGAGCAACATGATGCTTCTTAGGAGGGGAAGAAGAAGCAAAAGGGGGAACAGATAAAAAGATGACAACTACAACACACTAGTGCAAGGATCCAAACAACCACCGTAACATTGACGACGATACAAAGGAGAAGTGTTGGAAGTTGCATCCAAAGTTTAACCCAAAGAACAAAAAGAAGGGCAATAAGAAGAAGATTCTCATGGCCATTTATCTGAGTAATCAAGTTAAAAACAACTCGAATGTGGATGAGAAGATTGTATGTACATTAGTGAAGAAAGAGGTGAATCTGAATAGCCTTCAAGAACAAGAAGAGAAAGAAATGACTAAACTCTTCCATATAAATATATAGGTCAAAAAGACCAAGATTGATGCTTTGTTTGACTCAAGATTGCAGACGAATCTTATTGCAGAAAATTTGGTCAAGAAATTGGGATTGGAAGTTCATGATCATCCAAGCCCATATCCATCTGGATTGGAAAATAAGGATGCACAACTGAAGGTAAAAAAATAGTGCAAAATTAGATTTGTCATCAATGTTGATTTTGTTGATGAAGTAGAACTAGATGTGGTTCCCGTTGATGTATGTGGAGTCGTGTTTGGAAGTCCCTACATGTACATGCGATATCCAATATTCATTCAGAGAGCCAACCAATATGGACTTGTCAAGGATGGAAAATCATTCACCATTAATCCTCTGTTGACATGGTGAATGTTTGCTATAACAACAAGGGGAATTAACCCGATCACAAGCCCCAATTAGACCTGCTTTCGTTTGGAATGGCTAGTTCCAACGGGTTTTAAGGGACCCTGTAAATTGTTAAATGAGTTGAGATATTGCTTCTGGGTAGAAGGCTTCAATTAAATCAACAAACTAAAACAACTAACCACTATGTATTAAATCCTATCTACACTTCCTTTAACTACTCTAGTCTATGTCCTAGCTATCCTAATCTATCTTGCAGGATCATGACAAAGGGAGGTTAAACATCATATATGAATTCCAAGTCTAAATGAATCAATTACTGGTTCATATAAGAACAAGGCTGCATTAATACTTAATTACAATCCAATCATTCCGACATGAGTACACATTCCATTTATGGAAGAGGAGCTTGCAACTGATGTCCAACAGAGTTTTGAGTCAGCAACCTTTCATGTTTTAACCATGATATTGAATCACATTCAAGTAACCAAGCATAACCATGAACTGTAAGTCATTAATATGCACAATAAAAATATACATTTGCATTTATACCAACGAAAACATTATGATCAAAACACATGATAAAAGAGGAAAATCAATCTAAAACACGAGCTCTTTATTGAGCTAAACAATATTTCTTTATTCACAATAATCAAAGTCGTCCTTCCCCCAACCAAAAAAGCCCCTATTTCTTCTCTGGAGGGAATATTGATGCCCTTGGAAATGACTCTCAGTCTTCCCTTTTTTGCTTTGCCTTCCCTCTCTCTTCCTTCATTATACAAATCAAAAACAATAGAGGAAGCTAATTGGTGTCACTGTTGACACGTAGAGGGCGTTTCCTGTCATTAGAGTGCTTCATTTCCTAGGGAACTAAATGGTTATTGACTAGAGGGGATGACTATATGTCATCTCTTCATGATGCAATTTGGGGTCGTTTCGCTTTCAGAATACATAGGCAACACCTGGGCATACGATCGCCACGCCATAAAACCCAATCTTTAAATAAACATATCCACATGGGTAAACTCTTCAGATCGACGCATGCATCTTTTATTTGGAGTCAAACTTGAATCTTATGCATACATCCTTAGGCTTCGCATGCCTTCTCTCGGTCCTCACTTGCAGAGATGGCCAACATCAGTTACACATATATATATGATAAAAGATGCTTAAAAAAACACAAATTTTGCACTTATGAAGCATTTATAACATCAAGAGTAACAATCACGAAATAATCGGCCCCTGATCTTTATCTATGCATTGATTTGGTCTTGTAGACGAAAATCCGATTTACACTAAAAGTCCCTGCAAAACACAGGGTTGCATCCAAAGTTCGGACTTGAAAAACTATAGGCAGGACCCCCATACCCTGTTGGGTCTGCCACATCGCATCACATCGTGCCATGATCTTGGGCTTAAGACTATGCCGATCGGGCCTTTCGGTTGGTCAGACCCAACATGCATATATGTTGTAGTTCATAATTCCTTCGGGTCCACCGCATAAGGCTTCCCTTTGTAAAGCCCAGACTCCAACGTTTTTTCGAAATAAAAGGGAAAACATGGGCAAAACCCATGGCCGGCCGTAAGGCCGGACTTCAAATGTTATATGCTCTGGTTTATAATCATCGCCGGGTCCAGGGTATAACGATGTGCCTTATATATAGGCCCCGGACCTTGCCGATTGTGATATGCGATGTGGCTTCTGGACCCTATATATATATCGTGTTTAATAGAATCGTTGGGTCCGATAATAGTGGTGCACCATATATATATAAGCCTTGGGACCCCACTGATAGCGATATAGCTTCCGGACCCAAAATATATAGAATACGATTAATAATGCCATCGGGTCTGGAGGCTAGTGGTGCGCCATATATATATAAACCGCATGACCCCGTCGATAGCAATATGCAATATAGGTTCCAGACCCGAAATCCCGATTCCCATACAACTTGAGGAGGCCTAATGAGCTACACGTACTGGGATCACTTCATCACCTGCGCAATAGAACAAAAAAAGCGTGCACCCAGACAGAGACATACTCGCCAGTCACAATAAGCACCACAAGTTATGAATTTGGGTTGATACTACTGTCGGGTCTAGAAGGTAATGGTGAACACTAAGTCTTAGTGTTAATTGCGATAGGCAGAAAAGGGTTTTATGCATGTTTTTTGAGCATTTCTACTATAAAGAGCTATGACAAAAATAATGATGCAATGGGAGGTCTTGTGAGTTAAATAAATCCTGATGAGAATATGAATGAAGGGCTTAAACAAGGTTATATGCAAGGGATTTGTTAAGGGGCTTTAACCATTTGATTTGACTCTCTAGAGAGCTAAATCCTTCAGGTAAAACAGATCATTCGGAGAGATGCAAGATTAACTTCTCGGGGACCCATCCAAAATTGTTGCCAAGACAAGTTTTGATAGGGTGGTGGTTGTGGCTACAACATGCTCACAAAGGCAAGTCAAACATTTCGCTGGTAAGTACCAACCAAGCCAAGAAATTGATCAGTTCTAGCAAAGGATTATGTTTTATTGTTTTTAAGAGAAAACGTCTTTAGAAGAGTTAGTAAAAGGTAAGGCGTCCCTTGAGAGGTGTACTAAGAATAAAAAACAACAATTGGAAGAGTTGCTATATGCATATATGGATGTGTTTCGAGAGCCTAAAGGGTTACTACCTAAGAGGGAAGTGGAGCACGAGATCCAACTATTGCCAAACTCCCCATTGCTAAACATTGGGTTGTATATACAATGTGTTATAGAAGCGAGGTGAAGAAACAATTGCAACGACTACTAGAACAAGGTGTCATTTGACCAAGTACATCACCATGTGGGTCACATATCATCATTGTTCCAAAGTAGGATGGGACTTGGCGAATGTATATAGATTACAGGGCGTTAAACAAAATAACGCTCAAGAACAGGTACTCCCTGCCTAGGATAGATGATTTGTTGGATCAGTTGCAACAAGAAAAATACTTCACCAAGTTGGACTTGAAATCTGGATATCACTAGGTTAGAGTCAAAGAAGAACATACCTGGAAGACTTCCTTCAGAACTAGGAAAGGTTTGTATAAGTGGTTAGCCATGCTATTTGGCATATGCAATGCATCGACTACATTTATGAGATTGATGAATGATGTATTGCACCCTTTTTATAGATTCATTTGTTATTGTTTATTTGGATGATACATTGGTATACAATGCTACCTAGGGGGAGCACATATCACATTTAATGTAGGTGTTGGAGACATTAAAGAAGCACCAACTGCTAGCACAATTTTGGTGTATCTAGGGTATGTGATAGGTTGAGGATACCTGGAGATCGATCCCGCCAAGATGAAGGCCATCATGAAATGACCAGTTCCTACTAATGTTTATGAGGTTAGGACTTTCATTGGGGCATCACAGTACTTGAGGAAATTCATAGCCTCGTTTTCAACGGTAGTAACACCACTCCACTTGATAACAACAAGTGGCAAGAGTTTCCTGTGGGGGATTTGAGGAGCTAAAGAAGAAGATTAGTCAAACACTATTTTTGGCATTACCAAACTTGCAACAACGCTTTGAACTGGGGACAAATGTGAGTGGGTATTTTATGGGAGCGATTTTGATGCAAGGAGAAAGGGTTGTATGCTACCATTTTGAAGCATTTCATGGGGAAGTTCTTAACTAACCTACTTATGACAAGGGAATTTATGCCCTAGTGCAAGCTGTGAAGAAGCAAAAACACTATTTGATGGGAAAGGAGACAATAATCCACACAAATCACTGGTTTCTATAGTACTCGCAGGCCTAGAGTAAGCTACAACATACCAAATATTACAAATGGATAACATTTCTACAACAAGTTCATTTAGTGATTAAGTACAAGAAGAGAAACACAAATAAATTTGTTGACATGCTTTCAAGGCCACCCACATCAAAGATCATAGCTTTGGGAATTCTGATGCACATGGAACCACTCATGCATGATGCATACAGAGAGGCATATTAAGAGGATGAGAACTTCAGAGAGGTGTTTCAATAGTTGTAGAGTTAGAGTCATGTGCATGATGGCGACATCACTGTTGAATCCCATCAACAGGATGGGTTACTTTACATGCTAGATAAGTTATGTGTTCTTGGAGGCGAGTGATTGTAGTTAATTAGAAAGTGTGACACCTCCAATGTTGTAGGGCACTTGATGTAGGGAAGATCGTGGCCAACTTGCGAAGGTATGTGTATTGGCCTAAGATGAAAGAACATGTAATTAGGTTCATAAGAGGATGCATGCTTTGTTGTACTAGCAAGCCTAATAACAAGAAACAAGACCTATATCATCCCTTACACCCGCTCCTCTTTGGGAAAACATTTCCATGGACTTTATAGGAGGTTTACCAACAACCAGAAAGGGACATGACTACCTGTTCATGGTAGTTGACAGGTTTAGCTAGATGTGTGTTTTGATGCCCTGTAAGAAGACTATCAACGAGTAAGAAGCAACAAACTTGTTCTTTGGATAGGTTTGGGTGCATTTTGGGATACCAAGGAACATTGCTTCAAAAAAGACGCAAGATTTCTCAGTGCATTCTGGACTACAATGTGGGAGAAGATGGACACGAAGTTGAAGAGATCTACAACATTCCACCCACAGATAGATGGGTAGACAAAAGTAGTCAACATGGATACAACCAGAAGCATCTGAAAATCTATGATGAAAATCTGGTATATATACAACATTCTTACAATAGAGCAATCCACACTTCTATAGGAAAGTCCCCTTTTGAAACTTAGTTTTGGATGTTTTCCGTCTTCACCTTTGGACATTGCATATGGGTAGCAAGGAGTGATGGAAGATCTTACAAGATATGTCTCGAGGGCCGAAAAGTCTATAGAGAAGATCAGATAGATCCATCTACATGTACAGAGAGACACTGCAAAAGTCACAAGAGAAGTATAAGACCAGGCATGATCAACATAGAACAGAGAAACCATTCAAGGTGAGAGACAAAGTATGGCTACATTTGAAAAAGGAAAGGCTGAAGGAGCTTGTTAAGAAAATCAAGACTTTGTGGTATGGTCCCTTTGAGATACTGGAGAAGGTGGGTGATAATGCCTATCATCTCAGTTTACCACCATATATGCACATTTACTTAGTTATGAATGTAGAGAATCTGAAACTCTATGAGCCTTCCATGTTAGATCAGGGAGAGGAATAGGTCCTACCTTCTGTGGAGGATTTGACCTCAGACAGAGTTGAAAAAAGATACACTTTGCAGAAGAGGTCGAAAACTACAAGACAAGGGCAACATGACCTTTGGCAAATTGGGTTGATTGGATAACTTCCATGCAAAGCTAAATGGTACGCCCTGGAGAAGGTGGAGGAAAAATTTCCTCCCATTCAAGAGAAGCTTTTATGGACTGAAATCCTCCCAAAACGGGGAGGTGTGATCTAGATTAGATCATTATATTGTTTTTCATCCATCTCGATGTTTTTAGAGTTGAAAAAGTGGAGGAATCAACTCAGAACTTTTTTTACCAGCGGGACCCAGTTTTGCAATTTGGGCTCTAAAACATTCTTATAGCGTTCTGAGGCATCAAATGACGTTTTTTGGGGGTAAAACTTTGCTTCTTTGGTTCAACATATTTTTTCCTATTCTACATAGAGACCTTTCTAATGATGCAAGAATCATGTCAATTGGAGTCTGTATGCGAAAGTTATGCCACACAGAAATTGACCTTCCTGTTTTGACCACCATAATTCGAGAGGATACCACGTTAGCCTCCATTATTAATGAAAAATGGGCTCGCCATGTGATATGATGTGGAAGACTCTGGAAGAGTCTATATAGTAACTTTGGTTAAAAGTTGAGGTAGTTAAACTTAACCACTAGTAGGCTATCATGATGTGTTATAATCGAGCCACTAGGGGGAAAAGGAGTTTCATTCTTTTTAGTGCATTTGTTCCATAGTTGAGTAGAAAATAACCAAGAGGGATAGGAGGTAGAGTACATAGAGTTTATTTTTGCATTGTAGCAACTCACGAGCCACAAACCATACTTCTTTGTACTCGCATTCATATTTCCATTAAGGAAAAGAGAGTGGAGCGACCTCACATTCTAGTTGGGTTTTTCTCCTGAAAGGGTTTCCTATGTCATACTGTGTCAAATGTGTTTGTGAGTTTTTATTTTTTCGTTCTCTTTTGTCTCCATAATTTTAATTTGCATGCATACACCACTAACAATAATCTATATAGTTGTAAATCTAAAGAGATACGAAACTGTAATAGTGTATGTTTTGGAACTTTTAAGTATAATTTTATCAAATATGTTGTGACAAAGTGTCCAGTGGAATATCCATGGTAGTTTACAGATCAAAGCTTGAGGTTGGAAACTTTAGGATTTTTGGGCGCTTGACTTATTCTCATCTCCCCAAGGAGAAGAGGACAAAGCTAGAATCCATGACTGAGAAGGATCCTTTTGTGGGGTATAACAAAACCTCAACGACTTATTGCATTTATATTCCTACCTTGAGGAAGGTTGTTGTGAGGTAACATGTGATATTTAAGGAGGAGAGAGGATTGTGGAGGTCACGGGAATTGGATTAGGTAGAGCAGTTGACTCCTTAGGAGGGGAGTCCACTATAGGGCATTGGACCACAAGGGTTTGGAGGATCGCAAGTTTTAGGAGTTATAGGATCATAGGTGATAGGATCTTAGGTTACAAGATCATAGAGCATAGGTTCCCAGGGTACATGTTCACCAACTTCAGGTGCATTGTCTTCAAGGACACAATCTTTAAAGGAGGATATACCCACGCTAGCATAGGAGGCCACTTCGGGGAAGAAGAAGCTAAGATGGCTTCATGAGACTATGAAGGAAGCTCAAGAATTAGTGGGAAGTCACAAGAACGCTGCTAGAGAGAGTATACCACCAAAGCAATTTTATAACTATTTGGCCATGGTTACTAACATTGTTGAGTTTGTGCCTTCTAGTTATGAGGAGGTAGTGGGCCAACAGGTTTGGAGGGATGCCATGGTGGATGAATATATTTCCATCATGAATAATGATGTTTGGGAGATTGTGTTGAGGCCTGAGGGGAAGTCAATAATGACTTCAGGTGGCTCTACAAGATTAAGTATGCTGTGGATGGAAGCATTGAGAAGTACAAAGATTAGGTTGTGGCTTGAGGGTTCTCACATGTAGAGGGAGTCAATTATGAGGTGTTAGGTCCCCATAATACTGGTGTTGCTCCCATATCGTTATTGTTGTGCCTCATAGACGCCCACTATTGTTATTTTTGTGCCCTTACATTATTATTGTTATGTAGGCCCTGATTATATTGAAACCCTTTAAACTCTTATATATAACAAGGAGGTCTTGTCATTTGAATCATCCAAGAATTGTTTGTTGGGAATAATACTCTGGTGGTGGGTGAATCAGTGTTTACAAATCAATAACTTTTTCATTTCATAATCAAATTTATATATGCTACTTCAGTGAAAGGAACTCACGTGTGCATGCAACTGTTCTTAAGGGAACCAACGTATATCCAATGAGCTTATGATTCAGTTAATTCATCATATGTTGATATTTTAATCAATGCATCAATACTTTATTAAGAATTAAATAATAACCATGTGCAGTAATAACAAAATAAGCCATCATAGGAACACCAAGATTTAAGGTGGAAACTCAATGTGGGAGAAAAACCACCCGTTGTTGTTGTCTTTGTCTTCTTTTAATATAAAGAATAATATGTTTACAATCTTGTACTGGTGCAGACTCATACCGATACATAGGCACCCACCTGCAGAAGGCTACAACCTTCTCTCGTTCTCTAGCTTCTACTAGAAAGGAGCCACAACCCCCTAGCTCTTGTACTAGCCGATATGTTTGTTAGTATGTAGGCACTGACCTAGAGAAGGCTACTACCTTCTCTCGTTCTCTAGTTGCTACTTGAAGGGAGCTCCAACCCCCTAACCTAATCACCAACCACTACTAGCAGGAAGCTTCGACTTCTTCACTTAAGGATTTAACCCTCAATATCTTCCAGGGACCATGTTTCATAAATTTTCATACTGGATACTCCTGGTACATAACAACACAATGTAAAGGCCTTGTTTCTCATACTGGACCCATCAGTAACAATGAAGCTCAAAATCAATCGTCACTTCAATACAATCAACAGATACATCTACATTAACCAATCATTGAAACCCAATCATCAATCTCTGAATCAACCACAAATGAATCAATCAATCACTGAAACCTCCGACACACTGAATCAAACAAACACCGAACCTCTGACACAACTGAATCAAACAAACGTGAACCTTTGACACAACTGAATCAACCATTCACTGAAAAGCCAATCAGCTAATACTTAATCAAAATTCAACCAATCAATGTGAACAATCATATCATTGTAACCAGAACACAGATTGAACGCAGAACACTGCATCAACAACTAGAACCAACTGCAACCTCCAAAAATCATGTCAGAATGTATACACTACTTCAATGAAGCCAACCTACGTGTATACGTTACTTCCTTTAACTAAACCTACGTATACCTCCAAAATTACTGAATCATAAAAACCTCTAAATCAAATCTGTACCAACTAGGAATATTCTGAACATCTATTGTCAAATCACTAAGATCTAGATAGTGAACAGTAAAGATCACCCTTCTCACTTAATCAATCAATCAATCAAACTCAATCTCCTTATGCATTCAATTCTACTTTAAGATCTAAGAAGACATCATTGACATACAATAGTAAACCAGCAACATTGATCAGATAGATCAATCGTTTCTTAATAACATGATTTTCTTTTATATACGTTACTTGGAAGCTTCTAACTAGCGTATATATGCCTTTACCAAGGCGAACCAACATACAGATCTTCAAATAAAACTTATAACTTCGTAGCTATTCTAGTTTTCAGATATACCCATATCATAACATTTAAAGCACAAAACATTTGTTAGCACTTAGATCTAGCCTATCCATTTTCAGATCTCATAATGATAAGTCATTATGATCGTGATCCATCATTAGATCTCATCCATCATCAACCACTCAGGTGCATACTTAGTCCAGATCAAGCAAAGCATTAAAAACTCGTAACATGCATACTTTCTTTTGATCTAACACTTCATAAGATATTCATTACTTATGCACTTAGCCCTTTGATCTTCTCCTCCTTGTATAGTTTTAGCCTTTCTCAATACCTCGGACCAAAACGACACTTAGAACATGTGGTATTCTTAGACATGATCAAATAGTCGTTACTCCATTCAATATTGTGGGCTAATACTATGGTATTGACCCTTGGTATTCTTTCACCTTAATTTCCTTAATTTTTCATCCCATACGCGCTTTTCCTCTTGTGAAGGTGCGTGCATACGTATACGCTCTTTTTGTACAGTGAACCCGCATATACAACTTAACATACCTGAAAACATCATTTTTCTTCAACTTCTTGATTATGATATGTAGCATTTTGTTCCAACATCCTGTTTACCTCTGAATTGACCTATTATAATGTGATTTTCGATTATACATAACTTCTAAACTGATTTCTCTGAATTGCCTTGCATTTTGTCACATCTATAAAAACAACTGCCATGCATTCTGTCACATCCTGTTTATACTTTTGTCAATTAGTTCATTCATCAAATATCAAGGACAACACACATTAACAATCTCCCTATATCAAACCTTTGACCATTATTTTGTTCCATCATTCTATCACCTCTGACCTATAGATTCATCTGTGTTCCATCATTCTGTCACCTCTAATCTATCTTGTAGATTCATCTAGTTTCCATATACTTGTTCTGCTACAAGCGGGTTTCCATCAAGTACAACACATGCATCATAATTCCAGCAATCTCCCCCTTTGGACTTGATGGTAACTACTTTGGTGTTTGGTCACCACAAACTGTAAATAACACCAAGTTGTTCTAAACATCAAGCTACTCTCCAAACACAACTCTCCAAACACCAAGCTACTCTCCCCCTTTGACATCAAGGGCAAAGGGCTGAATGGCCAATGTTAAATGAAGACTTCCATATATGAACAATTGAATATAAACATTGATCATGCCCCCCCAGGCACATGCTGAATTCTTTGATTAAACTCCCCCTTTGTACATGTTGAGATGCACTATACCTTCCATGCTCCCCCTGGGCACATGCATAGCCTGCAAAAATATTTTCAAAAGAATAACATGACTCTATAACTCAACCATGTGAATATGACCTTCCTATCACCAATGACCCATACATACATCAATCTTCCAACCAAGTGGGGATACATCAAATTTGACTCATCCACCTAACCAGGTGGGGATATACCAAGTGTTTATACATGACTGAAATATGACAATTATTACATCATAGCTCTTTACATGACCTTTACATCAATTGATATACATGACATTTATAACAAAGATCAAAGATCTAAACAAGACCATGATAGTCATCAACAACTATCATACACCATATATGATTTGCACCATAAGCATTTGTCAGCGGCATCCATACCAACAACTT
This sequence comes from Pinus taeda, assembly GCA_000404065.3. Classification (NCBI taxonomy): domain Eukaryota; kingdom Viridiplantae; phylum Streptophyta; class Pinopsida; order Pinales; family Pinaceae; genus Pinus; species Pinus taeda. Next base: position 118,101 of record APFE031716573.1, read on the forward strand.
GTATATGTTCATCATCAGTTCCCAATATATGACAATGTAAATATCATCAACTTGTGACAAAGTATGCCGCATATAGATATCAAGATCAACTTGCTCTGTTTCCTTAGTAGAAAGAGCCTTATCATAACCTTCCACAAATCAAGTAAGCATATGTCATATGTCCAAGCAATAACACAAAATCATTCACATCATATCATATGTATGTGAAAACACCATAGTTATCACCTATGATCATAACATCATCATTAAGAACTGCATGATCTTTCCACAAGAACCCTCAATATATCAACCATGTATCATCACTAGGGAACATCCCACATCTGATAAGCATCAACCATGATAATCAACATATGTGAATATCAAACCTACCATCATAATGTAAGAAGTCATCATCATTATGTGACTAAGTAAGCTAGGTCTCCGAATATCCATGTCTTCAAATAACTATTTTCATGAGACCTCCAATAACACCATTCTCTTGGCCAACCAACAATATTTATCAACATGCAACTTAAGTAAACATCCATGTATCCATCATAATGTGTATCCATCAAAGAGATAGCAATATGTATCTAGCAAACCACGAGCTCATAGTCATTTGTCAAGCTTTCTTAATACCATCAACATCAATAATCCTCAACCATGTGAGAGCCAAGAACTATAGGAATCCTCATCCATAGCTGCACCATATGAAGTTTATGCATCTTTGAAGGCATGATTACAAGAACATAAAAGAAATGACACTGATCAAATAATGAAGTTGTGTACTCAAGATTTGTTCTTCTCCTTGTCCTTTTGAATATCACCATTTAAGCAACATACCATATGTACTGTACGCATAACCAAAAGGGTCATCCACAATCATCCATACATTTGATATGAATAACAACTATGTGGCTCAAGAAATATAAGTACGTCTGAGATTTCATCATATGCAACTCATGACTACAACATAACATGATCTATCATTTAAACACTTCAACGACATAAGCACCAAAGGCTTCTAAACATAATGCCAACAATGCATTATTAGAAGCATATCATATTCTCCCTCTAAACCTGTGCCAACTGTTCACTGTCAGATCTGATCATTGCATATATCAGTAAGGATTATCAAGGCATCATCATCAGATGGTTATACATAAAGTCATCAACAACTTATGAAGGTCAAAATCACTTCTACTTATCATCAATAGACTGTAATCATCATCAATTAGAACAGAAAGGATAATTGATAATTGATTGAACCATATTAGACCCCTTTTCCTGAGTTTGTCTTATTGCTTCTACATAAAACCAACATATACGCGACTGTGCAGCTTCTAACTCGCGTATACACGTGACTTGTATTCATGATAACTGTGTATGAGAATTATAACACTGAAATTTCATACTTTCATTTCTTCCCGAGTTTGTTCTCACTGTAATTCTTTTTTCTTCCATACCTTGGAGTGTGATGATGTTTTCTCCTTTTGGTATGTTCGCTGGAATTTTCTCCTGCATTCTTTTGCCATATGCCTAAACTTGTTACAAGCATAACATCTTATATGTTTCATATTCCTTCTAAAGCAATCAATGGCTTTGTGACCAAACATATTGCAAGAAAAAAAATATCCCTTAAAGTACCTGTAAGCTGACGATCTTTTTGTGTGATGATTATTAGCTCGAACCATTCTACTTCTGCTTCTTGCTGTAACATGTCTAAAATTATGACATGTAAAGCATTCAACATTATTCATTAGAGGAAAGAATCGATTAACACTTTCATGGTTAGGAGTAAATGATTTTCTTTGAAGACTTTCTTTCCTTGGTAGTTGATGGGGTTGACCTCTTATCTCCTTGTTGAGCATTTCAGATTTTGCACTAGAGTTCCTTGCTTCAGTTTGTGAGCTAGATTCACCTTTAACAGTCTCATGAAAACCAAGACCAGATTTGATGGTAGGATACCTTTAACTACTGAGAATATCATCCAAAATCTTAGTACTATCTTGAAATCATAAAATTTTCTCCTTTTCTTCTAATTTACTTTTTAGGATATTCACCTCAACCTGATATTGCTCTTCCTTTTCAAGATACCTCTTCCTCATGATTTCTTCAAATTTTCTTCCTTTTTCCACTTGTTGCCTTAATTCGAGAACTTCATTTTCTTGTTCTTCAAATGCTTGAAGTAGTTCTTCGTTCTGCTTATTTGAAATTTTAATATCTTCTTTTAGAGAGACGACCAAAACTTCAAGACCTTCACAGTAACTGGTTCTTTCTATAAGTTCCTTGGTTGTTGTGTCATTTTCATTCACTTCATTTCTCAATGATGTCACTTCATCTTGCAACCTTTGACTTTGATCTTCTTTTTCTTTGTACTGTTTCTTCATTTTGTTTCCTTCCTCCAACTGAGCTTTTAACCTGGTAACTTCTTCTTTATAGAAACATGCCTTTTTATCAATTAGATCTTTTTGATCTCTAATTGTCTGTGAGATTTTTAAATTCTACCTCTATTTGATTTCTTTCTCTTTCACCCATAAGAGAAAATTCAGTTATTTTGTTGTCACATTCATTATCTTCAAATGAACAAAGAAATGTATCACCAGAGTACAACAAATTCGTACTTGATAATTCTTTTGCTTGTTCATCTTCATTATGAGGTGATTCTGAATTTGAAGAATTGCTTCCACATAATAGCCAATTGTCTCTCCTGCTATTACTGTTCCTTTGAGGTGTCTTCTTCTTCTGAGGTTCTTTCTTCTTTAACTTCTTTCCCATTGTTTCTACGGATCTCCTTCAAGCGATAAAGCTTCTGCCAAAGGACCCGCTCTGATACCAATTGCTAGGAATAATACTAAGAGGGGAAGGAAGGGGAGGGGGCGCGGGTGGTGAATCAGTATTTACAAATCAATAATTTTTTCATTTCATAATCAGATTTATATACGCTACTTCAGTGAAGGGAACTCGCATGTGTATGCAACTGTTCTTAAGGAAATCGACATATATCCAGTGAATTTATGATTCAGTTAATTCATCATATGTTGATTATTTATTTATTCAGTGCATCAGTATGTTATTAAACATTAAGCAGTAACCATGTGCAGTAATAATAGAATAAACCATCACACATAAGAAACACACATGAACATCAAGATTTAAGGTGGAAACCCAATGTGGGAGGAAAACCACCTGTTGTTGTTGTCTCTGTCTTCTTTTAATATAAAGAATAATCTGTTTACAATATTGTACTAGTGCAGACTCATACCAGTACACATGCACCCACATGCAAAAGGCTACAACCTTCTCTTGTTCTCCAACTTCTACTGGAAGGGAGCTACAACCCCCTAGCTCTTGTACTGGCCGATATGTTTACTAGTATGTAGACACCAACCTACAGAAGGGTACTACCTTCACTTTTTCTCCAGCTGCTACTGGAAGGGAGCTACAACCCCATGATCTAATCACTAACAACTACTGGTAGGAAGCTTCAACTTCCTCACTAAAGGCTTCAACCCTCAATATCCTCCAGGGACCACGTTTCATATTTTCATATTGGATACTCCTGGTGCATAACAATGCAATGTGAAGGCCTCGTTTCATAAAATTTTCATACTGGACCCATTGGTAATAATGAAGCTCGAAATCAATTGCCACTGCAATACAATCAACAAATACATCTGCATCAACCAACCATTGAAACCCAATCATCAATCTTTGATATAACTGAAACCCAATCATCAGCCTCTGAATCAACCACAACTGAATCAATCAATCACTGAAACCTATGACACACTGAATCAACAAACACTAAACCTATGACACAACTGAATCAAACAAACACTGAACCTCTGACACAATTGAATAAACCATTCACTTAAAACCCAATCAACTGATACTTAATCAAAATTGAACCAATCAATGTGAACAGTTAGATCACTGTAACCAAAACACAGATTTGAACTTAGAACACTGCATCAACAACCAAAACCAACTACAACCTCCAAAAATCATATGTCAGAATGTATACACTACTTCAATGAAGCCAACCTGCATGTATACACTACTTCAATGAAGCCAACCTGCGTGTATACGCTACTTCCTTTAACTAAACCTGCGTATACCTCCAAAATTACTAAATTATGAAAACCTCTAAATCAAATCTGTACCAACCAGTAATATTCTGAACATCTACTGTCAAATTACAAATATCTAGACAGTAAGTAGTAAAAATCACCCGTCTCACTTAATCAATCAATCAATCAGACTCAATCTCCTTATGCATTCAGTTCTAATTTCAGATCTAGGAAGACATCATTGACAAGCAGTAGTAAACCAGCAACACTAATTAGATAGATCAGTCATTTCTGAATAACATGCTTTTCTTTTGTATACGCTACTTGGAAGCTTCTAACCAGTGTGTATACGCGCCTTTACCATGGTGAACCAGCGTACAGATCTGCAGATAAAACTTATAACTTCGTAGCTATTCCAGTCTTTAGATATACCCATCTCATAACATTTAAAGCACAAAACATTTGTTAGCACTCAGATTTAGCCTATCCATTTTCAGATATCATAATGATAAGTCATAATGATCCCGATCCATCATTAGATCTCATCCATCATCAACCAATTAGGTGCATACTTAGTGCAGATCAAGCAAAGCATTGGAAACCCATAACATGCATAATTTCTGTTGATCTAACACTTCATAAGATATTCATTACTTATACACATAGCCCTTTGATCTTCTCCTCCTTATATAGTTTTAGCCTTTCTCAATACCTTAGACCAAAACAATGTTAAAACCTGTGGTATTCTTAGACGAGATCAAATAGTCATTACTCCGCTCAATATTGTGGGCTAATACCATGGTATTTGCCCTTGGTATTCTTTCACCTTAATTTTCTTAATTTTTCACCCCATTCGTGCTTTCCCTCTTATAAAAGTGCGTGCATACCTATACGCTCTTTTTGTACAGTGAACCCGCGTATCCAACTTAACATACCTGAAAACATCATTCTTCTTCAACTTCTTGATTATGATCTATAGTCCTTTGTTCCAACATCCTCTTTACCTCTAAATTGACCTATTATAATGTGATTTTATATCATACATCACTTCTGAATTGATTTCTCTGAACTTCCCTGCATTTTGTCACATCTGTAAACACAATTTCCATGCATTTTGTCACATCCTGTTTATACTTTTATCAATTAGTTCATTCATCAAATACCAAGGAAAACACACACTAACAATCTCCCTTTATAAAACCTTTGACCATTATTCTCTTCCATCATTCTGTCACCTCTAACCTGTAGATTCACCTCTGTTCCATCATTCTGTCACCTCTGATCTATCCTGTAGATTCATATAGTTTCCATATACTTGTTCTGCTGCAAGTGGGTTGCCATCAAGTACAACACATGCATCATAATGCTAACATTGTTCATTTATGTGATGTAAAAGGAGATTCCCCCTCGAAGAGACTTATTTTCAAGTCATTGACCTTTTTTTTTGTGATTTGGTTACGTAACATTTGGTATCAAAGCTTTGGATCTTAGGGTTACACTGCTTCAAATAGGTTATCTTAGAATTTTAGCTATAAATATTTTTTTGCGAGGCTATAGAAGCTAAAATTTTGACCACGTGGAATCGAAATCTTGCTGAACATTATGTAAAAAATTTAGAGCTTGGTTCGTCATATACTTAGAGATATGGTTCAAGGAAGTTAGAGTCTTTGTATTCTCCAAAATTCTGTCTCAAACATGTGTCTCGGGGAAAATTGTCATAACTTTCGTTTCAAGAATCTGTTAGTGTCAGTCAGTTCTGCGTGTCACTAGTGATCAAATATGCTCTTACAAGGTGTTGTTGGGGTGTCATGTCAAATTTTTGTCATTTAAGCGAGTCTTCAAATAAAAATTTGGTCACTGGCTAGTGTGTCTAGGGCTATTTCCACTCTCTCAAGAATTTCATATGACAGTCACTTTCATCACTTAGTTGAGTCTACCATCATGAAAACATCATTAACATCAGTTCAGTCACATCATCATGGTCTCCAATCATCTCAATGTCACCATTAGGTCATTATGGTTAAGGTCTCAAAATTGGTCATTTCATGCTTAAATCCGAGAAATGAGGAGTGGCAATAGGTAAATTTGCTCAATAACATTTTATTTCAAATGTAATTTATGTTTTATATGTAATAATGTTCCTAAGGTTCTATAGCTACAAGAAGAGGTCCTAAGCCTACAAAAATTAAAAAGGAAGTGAAGTGTTGAGGTGGGTCATCCTACCTCATTAATCACTTAGACACCAAAAGCAAGTTATAAAGGCACATGGAGGAGCTCATTCATACTCATTTTCATTCGTCTCTCACCCTAGCATTGAGCTCCCACCTCTCCTTTGCAAAACAAATGTGTTTCCATAACCTTCACTGACAAAAACTTGCTCTTGCTGCGCTCTTGGATAGCACGATGCACACAGGTGAACTACGTTGCGCACGAGCGCTACGCGCAGGGAGTCTTCGCTGTGCACGAGCCAAAATTATCCAAAATCACTTTTTGACCACCAAAATTCATTTTTTGAAGCTCCTCTTCTGTCATTTCATCCTCCAGGATTCATAACAAGTAAGTTGAATTATTTTCATGCCCTCCTTTTGCCTCTTATGTCAAGAATTGTTCAGATACTTCCACTTCTAGGGTTTACATGATTTTCTTAGTTTTGATCTTCAATGATGAATTGTCGCTCCAAACCCTATTTTCCTTGTTCCTATACCTTTGTTTTCAGCTAATACACTATTTCCATCCATCAAAAATCTTTATCCCCTCACTTTCTATTATTTTATCTCTAAACCCTAACCTACCCTATCATTTTCTAGGGCAAGCCTGTGTTTTGGGCATTTTCAACCCCTCCCCTCACTCATTTCCTAAAATTCACTTTTCCCCTACTCACTAACATCATCCCTTACCCTCCTAAATTTCCTCAAAAATTTAGGCAACTCCCAAGTCCTTAACCACCTCATTCCTTCACAGCAACAAATTTCACTGTTTTTGCCTACCTTTCACCTAGGGTTTGAAGTATGGACTCTGACTCATCACCATCAGAGAAGAGGAAATACAACAAGGGGAGGAAATATACTGAGGTTTGAGCCCTCTAATTGCAATGAAATCACCTCCTTCCCTTTTGTCAAGAAATGATTTGAAGATGTCAATTGTTTAGGGCTTTGTCAAAAAGTGGATGAAGTAGGTCACCATGAGCATCTCACAGGTATATTTGTCCTCACCTTGAAAGAAGATAAGATCACCATTGCAGGGACCGATTTCATGTTTTCATTGAATACCATCTCTCAAGCTACAGGCATACCAAACCATGGTGAAAATTGGTTCAAAGGCATGAGCCTAGACCTAGAAGAGTACAAACCCTACCTGAAATCACAGTACAAAGGAACTCACTCACATGTTTTCCCATTCAGATACTTGTTGGAGAGATATGCACCATTAATGAAGGTTGTCATGAAATTCTTTACATGCGAAGGCATATTTTCCAGGTTATATCAATACCACATAAGGCTTCTCATGCACCTTACAACAACCAAGACTCTCAATTTGTGTAGTGACTTGCATAGTAGCTTAACAAAAATGACTGAAATGGTGAAATTGAAAGGAAACATGCATTATCCTAGCCTCTTTCACCATAGCCTGATAAAGGTTATATTTCTCCATCAGTTGACATAGAAGAACATGACATGGGACACTTTCATTGAGGAAGCCTTGAAAATGCACATAACGACTTCATCAAGCCAACACCAAACCATGACAACACAGTCAAAGGAGGTGGGATCATTAAGCAAGCATGATGAGGTTTTCAAGGCACCTAGGCATGAGGTGACCAAGACATATCAAAGAGGCAGAAGGCTTGTGTTTGCTCCTCAAATTAAGGAAGGGGCATGATGAGGAGCCCATTGAGCATGATTTTGACCTAGTTGACTTGGAGGCACAAGATGAGCATCAAACTCTACAAAAAGTCATCAAAGAGAAGGATTCTCAGATCATGGAGCTCAAGGATAATTTGGCAATGGCCAAATTCATCATTTCATTCATTGAGCAAGAAAACAATCAACTTAAGGCAAAACAATTAGCCATGGAGAAAGAGAAATTCAAAGCCAATAAACAAGAGATGAAAGGAAAGACACTTGTGGCACATGATGACATTGATAAATATGAAGGACATGTGGCAAGAAAAAGGCCAAGAACAATGGGTCTTAGGAAGGCACTTCAGAGAGAAAGAGAACAAAGGCCACTAGTGGGAGAATTGACCTTTGAAGAGAGGATTGCCATGGAAATAAATGAAGATAGGCAGTTTTTTCTTGGCAAGATCAATTACCACCTTCAAAAGCTCCTTGACAAGGCTAATAGGGATAACAAGTTGCAAATAAAGATGGCCATCCATTATTACACAAGGAATCAGGTTTCCAAGGTCAGAATCAAGGAGTTGAAGGCCAAATTGAAGGAAACCCTAATCAACCAAGAGGAGAAGGGTAAGTTAGAGTTGCTTTTTGATGCATCCATGGTTGCATAACACACCTCATTAGGCATCTCTAGACAAATTCTCTGAGAACTTGGATAATTTTTTGTGTTTTGGTGCAGATTGGTGCAAATTTACAGTGTTTGGCAATTTTCTGTCTAAGTGAGCAGCAAGCTCACACTGCACTTTTTCCTCAAGGCTCCAAATGATTGAAACTCAACATTTTTTGAAAGATTATGACCCCCTCTCAAAACCCATTTGCTCACTTTCTTGATCCAGGGCTCAATTTTGAGAATTTTACAAAAAAGAGGCCAAAAATCACCTTTCTGCCTCTCTTTTTCCATTTCGTTGCGCACCTGGAGACACCTTGGGATACTGGCCATATCTCAGCGAAAAATGAGTCATTTTGAGTGCTAAAATACTCTAAAGACATATACACTCTCATATTTCTAGAACATGCTTCAGATATGGATTTGGACTTCATCAAGGCACCCAAAAATGGCCTCTAACAGCTCGCTGCACACCTGGAAATTTCTAAGATTTTTGTAAAATTTTCACTGTGTATTTTTTTTGTAATTCCTAGTTCGAATTTGGAAAAGTCAAAATGGTGAAGTAGATGAATGTGAGGGTAAGAGGAAATGTAAATATGATGTATTAATGAGTGGTTAGTCTTTGTTTGTTGTAAATTTGGCCTCATCTATGAGAGAGGTTGCAGTGAAAGTTAATTGTAGAAGTTGTTTTTAACTTCCCTAGACATTAGGGTTTGGTTAGAACACCTCATGGAACAGTTCCTAGAGTCATGGATTTGACCCTTGAGAGTGGGGAGAGGTTTTTTTGGTCTTTATGTATTAGTTTCTCAGTCATAGAACATGTTGGACATCAGAGGAGGAAACTATTGTAGCTTGTACTTGGACATTTCTGGAAATCAAAGGACACAGTTTGCAACTACTATTTAGGAATTCATGTGCAATAAGTTTGTGATGTTTTTTTTCTCTATTATAGCTTTACATGAAAGATATTCATCTTCTCTTTCCATTCATCAATTCTTCAATGATTTTCCTTACAGTTTATAAACAAAATTCTTTGTATTAAGCTCTGTTTTGATGAAAAAATCATTATTGTTACTTTCTCTCTTGCTTAATGAATTCATGTTTCATGCTCATTAAGACCTTTTGCTTATTCTAAACACTACACTACACTGAAAAACCCTAAGATCCATCACAAAAGTATTGCTACCTTTCTCCTTTATATATTTGTTGTTGTAACCCTTTGATCCTCCGACCTAGCTACCTAGTTTTTTCCCTTATCTAGCAACAAAACCCTAAATTTTCCAAAACCTACCCGAGCCTAGTTATCTATCCTAAAATCCTTTAGTTCTAGTTATCTCTTGACTGTGATTTCATAGAGAGAGCCCTTATGTTTTGGTAGGGCTAGCTACCAAACTAAAATCTTGATTTGTGGTTACCTCCATCGATTCCTCTCATCCCGGGACATTGTGGGGGATAACAGAATCCAAATTGAATTTAGTAAAAATTGGTTGAAAGTGCACCTATTTTAGTTTCTTGGGTACACTTTTCGGGGCCGAAGGTTGACAGTGTGACATGTGGCATTCTGTACAACTTCGCTCGACTGAACGAGTCCATAAGCAGGTAATCTAGGGATATTTGGCCTAACTTTATCTTGAAAAATCCAATCTCAATCTAGCTAGTGAGGTTGGAAAGATGACACAGAGGGTTGCCATGGGACGAAATTTGATAACTTGGGAGGCCAAAATCGAGAAATAATAGTTTCAAGATAAACCTATCAACAAGTTCAAAAGGGGTGTATTTTAAAATTTGCATTAATTTTGTTTGAAAAATAGGTCTGAAGTGATTCACAGGGCATAATAAAGCGTGCACACACACACACACATATCATTAATTGGTCCAAAATGCCTCTTAAAGAAAAAAATTCTATACCCATTAAGCTTTTAGAAAACTCTACTATGATGCATGAAAAAGAAGAAATGCAACATGATATATCAAAATTACAGGACCAAGTGCAACAATTTTCATTCTCACAAAGAGAAACTAAAGATGAATAGGAAGCAATGAATGTTAACATAGATGATCATAGTCTTCCTAAGCTAGCTTTAAATAAGCACAAACTCAATAACATAGACGATCATAGACTTCCTAAGCTAGCTTTAAATTCCAGCCAAAACCACCTAAGGCTCAATCTGGGGTGGAATAAAGACACAAGGGCCTGGTTAAACTATTGGGAGATCAATGAGAATGATGCATTGAAAAACATAAATAACATTAAAGATATTGTTACTTCTAAGTTCAAAGAAAAAATGTGGTGTGAGAAAGATTTAGCGGCTAAAAGAAAATTAAGTTATTATAGGAAGGTCATCAACCCCACTCTAGAAGATCAAAAGTATCTCTCAATTTTAACTAGCTCAAAGAAGAAAATTAATATAGCAAAGATTAGAACGAATTCTCATGAGCTCCATAGTGAAACAGGTCGTTGGGAAGTTCCTAAAACGCCATGGATGGAAAGGATTTGCCATATATGTGAGAATAGGAACATCAAGGATGAAAACCACTTCCTCTTAGAGTGCCCTGCGTACAATCACATTAGATCTCGGTTTCACAATCTTTGTTACAATACTGACCTTCCTAGCCTTTTACAATGTCAAAATTATAGTGAGATTGGGAGGCTTCTCTCCAAGCTTTTTGAGCATAAGAATAAAATCTTAAATCAAAATAAATAATTTGTTTCTTCAGGTCCGATAGACCAATGTTTGGGCTCGGTGGACGTTAACC
>APFE031716573.1:143727-165320 GCA_000404065.3 Pinus taeda
AATGTTTGTTCTATTTAATAGATGGTGAGGAAGATGAGAGGCATTCCTGCATTCCATCATTCCGAGATTCTATCTTTCATTCTCTTGGGAGAATGATATTCTAAGAATTAGGAGTCACTGGTAGTAGTACGTTGATTGAGGGCTCAAGGGTGGCCAGTTTTAACAAACCATTGCACAATTGAGCCTACGGTTGGGTGGAAAGTCATCCCCAAAACCTTGTTGTCATATGGCAGACATCGATCATAGGTAATATAGGTATGTACTTATTTGTTGATTCTGATTTTAATTAGGAAATTAATTTTATATTTACTTTGGGCTGTTACAAATATGTATTTAACATTCCAATTCTTTCCATTCCAATAGGTGGTGTAAATGTTGTATTAGAAGTCCATTGGTTACAATCTTTGGTGACGATAAATTTTAATTTTCAAAAACTTTTCTTGAAATTTTTTTGGGAAGGAAAGAAAATTGAATTAAAGGGTATTACAGGGAAACTGGGGAATATAATTAGCTCTAATGGAATGACAAAGCTTTTGAAGAGAGAACAGTGCGGCGTAATTGCACAATTATGTTCGCTAAATGTTCAAACATCAAAATCATACCTTTCTTCAGATATTCAAAGAGTCTTAGACAATTATTCCAAGGTATTTGAGACTCCCAAAGGTCTCCCACCTATTTTTGATCATGCTATTCACTTGATTCTAGGAAGTGTTCCTCCAACCACCAAACCTTACAATATCCCTATGCCCAAAGAGTGAAATTTAATGCATGGTTGTAGAAATGTTAAATGTGGGTATAATTCAACCTAGCTAATGTTCTTTCTCTTCTCTAGTATTATTGGTGCACAATAAGGATGAATCATGGCATATGTATTTAGATTATAGAGAGTTCAATAAACTCATTATTAAAAATAAATTTCCCATTCCTTCCATTGATGAATTGTTGGATGAATTACATGGTGCAATTTACTTCACCAATTTGGAACTTCATTCCAAATATCATCAAATTAAAATGAATAGAAAAGACATTCCAAAAACAACATTCAAAACTCATGAAGGTTACTATTAATTTTTGGTCATTTCTTTTGGCCTTACCAATGCACCTTCCACATTTCAAGGTTTGATGAATTCCACTTTCAAACCATTTCTTACAAAATTTACGTTAGTATTTTTTGATGTTATACTAATTTACAACAAGCATTGGAAATATCATGTTCAACATGTTGATAGGATGCTTAAATTATTAGAGGAGAAACAATTGTTTGCAAAACCCTCCAAATGTTTCTTTGGGGTATAAGAGGTGGAATATTTGGGTCATATTGTATCTCATGAGGGTGTTAAGATAGACCCTAACAAGTTTAAACCCATCGAAGAATGGAAAATTCTCACAACCTTAATGCATCTTCGAGGATTTCTCGAGTTGACAGGGTACTATCGCAAGTTTTTTATGAAATATGGGAAAATATCAACACCTCTAATGACATTAATGAAAAAAGATGCATTTTTTAAGACTCCAGAAGCAACAAGGCCTTTAAACATCTTAAAGAGGAAATGTGCCAAACTTCAGTGTTAGTTACACTAGGGTTCGCAAAAACCTTTATTGTGAAATATAATGCCTTATGAAATGGAATTGGTATTGTTTTAATGCAAGATGAAAGACTCATTGCTTTTTAAAGTCATCAATTCAATGGAAAGTATTTACTAAAACCTATTTATGAGAAGGAAACGTTAGCAATACTACATGCCCCGAAGCAATGATGCCCTTACCTAATGGGAAGACACTTCAAGATAAAAGCAGATCATGATAGTCTTAAATACTTTTTGGAACAAATATTATCTTCAAAAAAGTAGAAAAAATGGGTCACAAAGATGTTGAATTATGACCATGAATACATCTACAAAAAAGGGAGGAAAAATGTTGTTACATATGCACTCTCAAGAAGGGATGTTATCTAGCTTGATTGGATCACTGAAGCAAGGGATGAATGGAATAATGACATACAAATTGGAGGTGCCTGCATTTTCCCGAGTACACCCAATTTTCTATGTTTCATGCTTAAATAAGGTTATATATGACAAGCTCCCAATTCAAACAATATTACCAGAACTTGAGGAGGAAGGGAAAATCGTATTGGAGCTTGAAGCAATCACCAAAAAAATAACTCAACAGCTACGAAATTGTTCAATTTTAGAGTATCTCATTAAGTGGAAGAACATACCAACTGAAGCTTCCACATGGAAGGATGAGAATTTCATATAGAGGCTTCCATAACTACTCAAGCGTTGAGGACACCACTTTTTTGAAGGAGAGGGGCATGTTAGGTCCCTATAATACTAGTATAGCCCCCATATTATTGTTGTTGTGCCTCATAGAAGACCAACATTGTTATTGTTGTACCCTTACATTATTATTGTTATGTAGGCCCTGATTATATTGTGACCCTTTAGACTCCTATATATACCAAGGAGGTCTTGTCATTTGTATCATCCAAGAATTGTTCATTTATGTGATGTAAAAGGAGGTTTCCCCCTCGATGAGGATTATTTTCTAGTCATTGATATGTTTTTTCTTATGTTTTTGATCTGGTTACATAACACGAGGAGACCTTTGCTCCAGTTCCTTGGTATACTTCTATTAGGTTAGTGGTCTTTATAACAAAAAATATCGGTTAGAAGATCTGCCAAATGGATGTGAAGACCACATTTTTGAATGAGATTATTCAGGGTGAGGTTTACATTGAGCAACCATAGGGCTTTGAGGTGCATGGGAGGGAGTCCCATGTTTGTATATTGAAGAAGGTGCTTTAGGGATTGAAGTAAGCTTCGAGAGCTTGGTATTCTCAAATAGGCACTTACTTGCAATGATTGGGTTTTATGAAGATTGATGTAGATCCAAACCTTTAGTACATTGTGGTTGGTGAGGATCCTCTCATTCTACCACTCTATGTGGATAACTTATTTATCACTGCAAGCGTGATCTTGCTTTAGAGTTTGAGTTGACAGATCTTGGACTAATACATAATTTCATGGGATTAGAGGTTTGGAAGGAGGGGAATATCTTTATGGGACAAGGAAATAGAAATTTTGATGAGATCTTACATGGAGGACTGCAGGCCAATGTCCACACCTATGATTACCAACTCGAATAAGCTTCATACTTCTAAGTATAAGTTGGTTAAGTTGGTTGAGACAATGTATCGTTAGTGATAGGCCCATGGATGTCTATGGTCAACACTAGGACCAAACATATGTTTTGTAGTCAACACTCAGTCAATTTATGGTGGATTTAGAAAGGGGTAGTGTAGCTTGAGTATATATTTATTGATGAGTAGGTAGTCGACATTTTGATGAATTCCTTGCCAAGAGGAAAGCATGTCTACTTTAGAGACAAGATGGGAGTGGTGAAGAACACTTTCCTTGATAAGAGGGAGTGTTAGAAAAACATACAAGGATAAGTATTCATAAGGCCTAGTGTCTAGCTTAGGAAAAAGTGTTCAACATGACCCCTTGACATATGAGATATAAAGTTAATGTGACTTTATGAGATATAAAGTCATAAAGTGACTTTTTGTAAATTAAATGAAAAGGTTACTTAGGGGATAAAGTGACTTAAGTCAGTTAATGAGAGATTAAATCACCACCCTTGATCTCAATGGCTAAGATCAAATCTCAACCATTGGATCTTAGGGTTAGGTCGCTTTTCATGAGGAAAACAAAAAGACATCTCAAGGGAGGAAAATGCGCCATTATCATTCATGAGTTTTTAAAAAAGAAAAGAGAGAAACAAGGAGAATTTGCACTGAAGAGAAGAGGAGCTACAACAACAAGGAGGAAACTCCTACTAAGGAGAGGGCATGATTTATAAGGCATGGTACGACACAAATCGAGGCACACATTCTAGAAATTAGACAATAGCCACCACACAAAAATCGAGAAGATATGGTGCATTAAATGCCCATGCACAAAAATTTCGAGGATAGGCATGGAATTTGAGGAGGGTTTTTGCTGCATTAATTGCAGTATGAATACACATGAAATTTGAAGCAAAGTGGGAACGAGTTATGAGGAAGTTGGGCACAAAAATCAAATTCGTACAACATTTATTACTCTATGTTTTGTTTTGTTTTGTTTTGTTTTTGTTTTTTTGTTTTTTTTTGTTTTTGTTTTTGTTTTTTTGTTTTTGTTTTTGTTTTTGTTTTTTTTTTTTTTTTTTTTTTTTTTTTTTTTTTTTTTTTTTTTTAAGACTATTCTATTAAAAGAAAAAAGGAAAAAATAATTACAAAGA
This sequence comes from Pinus taeda, assembly GCA_000404065.3. NCBI lineage: Eukaryota > Viridiplantae > Streptophyta > Pinopsida > Pinales > Pinaceae > Pinus > Pinus taeda. Next base: position 148,012 of record APFE031716573.1, read on the forward strand.
GGTTTGAACCTCTGAGGGGACAGTTAAAAGAAAAAAGGAAAAAATAATTACAAAGAGGTTTGAACCTTTGAGGGGACTGTAGCCCGCCCTCTACCAAAAAGACTGTTGCAGGTAGCACACTGCCTTCCTTTTACAAAAATGGGAATCATAGAAGTGAGAAATATGGTAAGCTTGAGAGACCCAAAACTGAACTGAGGTATGTGAGATCGAAGCTTCAGAGGAAGCTGATCATTTACAAAAATGTTGTCCTTTACAATCGCCATTACAAAAAGATTGGAAACCAAAATTATGTCCTGGAGACTGTAGTAATGCATGCTGATATGAAAGGAAACCATGCACAATGGGAACTTCACACAAATACCAGAAATCATAAGATAACTTGTTGTCATGATGCTGGAGCTAGGGGTGATTAAACCTGCGGAGGAGAGCCTGTCACATTCTCGTTTGCCTGGGTGGGGGAGCTAACCCAGGTTACCATCATATTGTCTTCAGCTTCCATCATACTCACACCTGGAGGAAGAACAAGATTCAGAACACTTCCAGAGAGGCGCGCAGGCTCACAAGCAGTAATTTGCTCTTGAGGTGAAGCTGGCGGGGGTTAAATGTCTTCCTGATGGCCCTCCTCGTGCAGCGCGGCAGAGTCATTGAGGACGACTCCAGCCAATTCACCGTGAAAATCACTTGAATTTTGAGATTGAGACGGTGCCCTGGAGGTTTCATCCGAGCTTGTAAGCTCATCTTCCTCCTCTGAGAAGATAACAGTTATAGTGGCAGAGATTTATTACTCTATGTTAATACAACAAGTGGAACAAATTTCTAAGTGGGTGCACAAAAATTGAGGCAACAAAGGCACAAAATTCAAGGAGGAACTCAGGCACAAATTTCAAGGAAATATGGGCACGATTTCCAAGAGATAAAGTTTCATTTATTTCTGGTTTATTATTGGTGTAAAACATCTCTGAGAAATAAATAATATCTCCTCTCTCTTACTAGTTTTCCCTTCTGGGATTTTCGTGGGGCTATTGCCTAAAATTTCTTATGTCAAAACTTTGTGGGCTTGCTATTGTTTTCTCCCATCAAAAAACATATTAGACTCTTGTGTTTTAATTTTGGAATTTACAAGTTTTTATGACAAAAATAATTAATATGTTGGTTGGGCATTAAACCTGATGAAATTCCATGAAACTTGAAACTCGGTTGGGTCTAAGTGAAATTTTTCTACACACTTTTAAACATCTAGATTGTGGAAGGGATTATTGTTCATTTCCCATATGTTTCTTAGCCCTCAAGTCCCTTATTGGAGAAAATATCCATATATATATATTTATATATACACATGATTACCAAACTTTGCCAAAAACATTTCCCAATTGAACATGGATTACCTTACTGAAAAAATAGAAAAAGTTATAAATGCACATTATTCACATAATTTTCAAAATGACAGTTTTTGCATTCATTAAATAATTTGGTGTAGATAGGGGCGACAAGAGGGGGAGGTATATTACTAAATATTGAAGGAAACATTGTGGACAAATTTTCGTGGGGCCTTGGTAAAAAATCTAATAACTAGGCATAAATGTATACACTTTTCCTGGGGGTATTTCTAGCCCAAGAATGAGGCATTAGAGACATTATCATTCTAGGTGATTCTTTCGTAACTATCCCTTAATTGAGAACTAATACTCATCCTAAAGAGAATACCTTATGTATTTTGTATCACGGTATTAAAAAAAACTCATCTTTCACTAGCACTTCCTTATTTGATATTCTTAGAAACTTAAACTCTGAGGTGGATGATCAAGATAATAAAGCTTTTCTTTTGGATGAAGTACAAATTGAAGTCAATGGTTTAAGAGGCCATGTTTTAATCCCCTAAGAAATATGTCTCTCTTCCTAATACACCCTCTTCTTTGTCCCTCCCCCGGGAGCCCTTATGCCTCATCATGCGCCCTTTCCTCCCCTCTCCTCTCGACTTAATTTACTTCAAGGACAACACTAAGTCCCTAACATTGTTCATGATTGTTCGTTGTCAAACAGACGTGGAAGATGTAGGCATAACGCTCCATGCAAGCATGCATGCCTTAATTCCCTCTGTGCAGAATATACTTGCTTGCAAGCTCGATCTTCTGGGTAGTTATTGTTGCATCACCTTGGATTGCGTGATGATGATTTACCTGCCTCGGGGTATTAGAATCAATATTACTGACATGAAATCTAGGCGACAACTCCCATGGTGCGATGGGAATAAATCTGACCAAGGGAGCTCAGGTTCATCCATAATCTGCGAGTGGAGTTTGTCAAGCACTCAAAATTTTTGGTGGATTTTAAAGTGGGTATCCCCCATTTCAAGGGTGGCGACTGGGCACTGAAAAAATTGGAAGCTCAATGATGAGCTTTAGGTAATTTAGAGGGCATCCTCCTACTGTGGGAAATTGTGTGGGCGCAACATCATTGCAGCTGGGTACTTTAGCACTTCAGTCTTTCAGGGTCATAGGTAAGATTTCCCATTCTTGTTATCCTCTGTTCCAAGGGATTTTCCTTCAGAAAAGGAAAATTCTATATTTTGGGCCTCTCATTTGCCCTCAATTTGGTTTCCAATTTGGCGGTGGCTTGCTCCCTTTGTTTGAATCTTGGTGTTATAAGCTGCCTTTCCAATTTTAATTATGTTATCTAATGGTTGTGTTGGAACCTCCTGGTCATGAAGCCCTCTCCCAGTTACCCCTGGCTCTCTACCCTTTGTTGCTCAGAATCTACAATGACCTTCACCCAAGTCCTGCATAATTTAGGCCCTTTAATGGATTCTGGCTCCTCGGCCTCAGACTCCTCAACCTCCATGGTGTGCAGTCACTGCAAAAAAGAGCATGAAGCAATTGATTTGGAAATCTATGATTTGCATGTTATGATGTATCAACAACATGCCTTTGAATGCAATTTTCTTGATATAATTGTGGCTCCACAACAACAAATTTCTTATTTGAAAGACGAGGTGTATGCACTTAGAGGTATCCTCATGGGACTCTAGTTACAAGTCGTTCATCCAACCAACGAACCCACAGAGCCCTCTTGCAACATCGACCTTAACAAGCCAACAAATCCTACAAATTATCCATAATTGTAATGTTTGTCTTCAAATGCATATGCTTTTTGTTCCAATTTTGACGCATTTTCTCTTCTCGGTAAATAAGAGTACAATTAGAATTGAGGTTTTTTGTTGTAATCTGGTCAAGGGAAATTATATACAATTTGATATGTCAGATGTCTTTGAGAAAACTGGCTGTGTAATTTTCTCGGGTATTTGCTGCTATCGGGTGAAGATTTAATACAAATCAATACTCGTTTCTATTAAAACAAATGGTGTAGAGGATATAAATTGAAGAGACAAAGTCCAATAAAGAAGCATGAACATTGAAAAAGACAAGTGGATATCAAAATTTTTTTCTATTCCTATAAGTTTGATGTGAGAATATGTTTTGTCTTAAATGATTTATGTAGTTTGAGGGTGATTTTATGTAACGTACCTACAATGTATGATTTTGGTATACAATCTCAAGGTTTACATTTAGTGAATATGTGCATAGCATGTGCATTTGTGGGATATTAAAGAATGCCCCTAATTTTATTGGATGTTGATAAAGATTTTGTTAGCGCTTGAAATTTCACCTCAGGCTGAGACAAGTTAACCTCAAGGCTACATCAAACCATTTAGCCTCGTAGCTAGCCCTACGGGGCAGGAGAAGGCTCTCTCCGGTCTATCTCGTAAAATCTCCAATAGATGAGAAGACCAATAAGGTAACACTGATATTAGGCTAGTAAACTGATCAGAAAGATTGATTTTGGGGTTTTTGGGTTTTTGGTGGCAAATTGAGGGGATGGCAATTTTAGGTGCGGGGATTGGACAGAGTTTCTGCAGGGGGTTCTTTGGGGCGAGGTAGGAGACAACATTGATGCCTTTGACTGAAGTGAATGGTCAGGAATGAAAGGAAGAGAGCTAAAGAGAGCAAACAATGACTTTGAATTCTCTTTAGATAGTAGAAAACATTGAAATTAAACAAACTTAAAAGCAGAGCATGGCAAGCATGAATTCTTACTTTAACACTTCATTTGTTTAATATGCAGAAGTAAAGAAATGGAATGAATCACATAACAAAGATTACAAGAACATTGAGAAACACACCATCAACGCATGAGTCCACAAGAATCCCAAAGAGGACTGCAAAACCCTGGTCTTCCTTAGCCAAAAATTGCAGAGATACAGTGAAATAATACAATGATAGCTTCTCCCTCAAAAGTACAACCTTCCAACCCTTGAAAATGACTAAGAAAGTACATAATATAGGCAAGCTAACACCTTTCCTTGCCTCTAGGGGTCGAGCTCATCCTTCTAGGAGTTGTTTCAACCACTTTTAAACTTAGCACTAACAACTAGGCAGTCAAAACAACTTGCCTCTATAAACTAGGAAACCAATCCATTCATTAAATGTTTGCTATTTCATGCATGAATCTTCTATAATAGGTAAATGAGTGTCATGGTAACATGAAAATAAATTAATTACATCAAAGAGGCTGAAAAATCCCATCTCAAGTCAAAACTGGTCAAAGCTGGGCGAGTTCCTGAGCTCTAGATGAATTTCCTGTGAAAACTGCCCAACATGTCGCGCGCATCTGCCTGACATGTCGTGCACCTTTGGAGCCATGTTTGGGGCACTTGTAGGTGGCCAAATCGGGCAAGAGTAGGCTTGTTGGAAAGCTATGTGAGTCTACTTTCCAACCCAACTAGAATTTTTGGATTTGGAGTTCATTTGCCATGTCAAAACTCAATTCTCCCAAGACAACTTTCTGTAGTTCAAAAAGGTGGCAGAAAGTCAAATTTTGCATGTTTTTTGACTTTTTGGAGGCCCAAAACTTCACAAAATCTCAAGTCCATCCATGTGCATATGTAACTTTGCATGAAAAATCTAGAAATGCTGAGTTTTTGTCAAATGGAGTTTTTGGGACGACATGTCTCACCGGGGGTAAGACGCGTTAATGAGCAAAAACCTGTAAATTGCCAAAAAAATATCAAAAATGACCCAAAATGCTCAATTTTTTTTGAAATTTGTGCTGTGGCTGAGCTATTTAGTGCTATGCTCCTTAAAGGAAGCCTTGGGCTAAGATATGGAGGGGATCGGGCCTCTTTCTCCTTTTTTGCATATACCGGAAACATGAGACTGCCATAGGACAAGCCTGTAAATCTGTCAAAGAAGTGGGCTCCTCTCTCTTATGATGACCACCCTTTCCACCCTTATGAGGCCTCCTTTGTACCCCAATCTCTGAACTTGATGCCTGGTCATCGCTCTGCTCATAGGTTTCGGTTTCTGACATTGTTTGAGGAGCAAAGTGGACAAAATGTACTACTGTTTCTGCCTTTAAAAGTGTTGATTTCTTTGCTGTTTCAAGGGGACAAGGAACATGAGGGGAATGTTAGGGGAGGGACATTTTTGAAAGGAAAATGGGAATACATGTATATAACAGGGAATTTAGGGAAAACATTGCAAACAAAATCATTGCATATGCATCATCAAATTCATGTGTTTACATGGGCATATGGAGAGGTAGGGTTAGGGTTTGAGTTTTAGTGTTTAGGGAGAAGGGTATGGTTTGTAATTATTTTACAAATTAGCAGGGGAAATTATATGGAAATACAAGGAAAGTGACAAAGGGAAAGAGGAGAATACTTACAAGGGAAAAACCATGAAACAACAATAAACCCTAGCACACTTGCCCTTTGACCTTTTTAAGCACAATACACATGAATTTCCCATTTCATCTTGATGGCATTTGACACATCTTCCATGCTCATTTTTTCTTTACCAAGCAAAATCACCATGATTTAGAGGCCTACCTGAAGAAATTTAGGAGAAAGAAGTTGATTTGTGGCTCACTGGAAAATTTCTGTGGAGAAATCCCCAACGTGTCGCGCACCTCTTGACATGTCGCGCCAGTGTAATTTTTACACTGCTGGAGGTGCCCTGACAGGTCGCGCACCTCTTGACATGTCACGCTTTTTCAGGAGGCTTTTGGAGGCCTTCCCGGTGTCAGAATCGGGCGCAGGATAGCTCGTTGGAAAGGTCTTTGAGTCTAATTTCCAAACCAACTGGAATTTTTCAATTTGGAGTTGATTGGACCTGTCAAAAATCAAATCTCCCAAGACTGGTCAAAAAGTGCCAAATGAGGCTGCCTCAAGGAAGAGTGCTGTTGCAGTCAACTTTTGAATACCTTCCTCAACCCTAAATTTAGCTCATGATAGCTCATTGGAAATATCTTTGCGTCTAGTTATCATTTTACCCATCAAGAAAATCCTTTGGCCAACCAAGCTAGGAGAAAACGTGATTTTCCCAAGGTCACTTCAGAGGTGTCTTTGATTCTCCTGAGGCAACGATATTCTTGACATTTCTCTCAAACCATGACACCTGTGAAAAAGTGAACACGGTTTTTATTCTTTGGCATGATGTGGACAAAAACCTCTCTCAGTTTCCCAAAATGCATCTTTGATTTCTCTGGAACATTATTTGAGTGCGACTTGTCCCGATGTGTGAAACAAGGAATGTTGTCGAAATGGAGCGAAATGAAGGGGATAGGGGGCTTCTAAATTCTTGGGGAAATTTTTGGGAGTGGGGAGGGATGTTAGGAAGCAGGGGAAAGTGGAATCTCAGAGATTGATTGAGGGGAAGGGGTCAAAAAGGGCAAAACACAGGCCCAACCTAGAAAATTGCCAGGTTGTAGCAAGAAACTAGGGTTTGTGCAAAAATGAGGATTTTCGGGGATCTGAGTGTTGGGAAGTGCTTGATAAGGTACATTAAGGATAGGGGAAGGTTTATGAACATCAGGAAACAAGTGTTTCCATTGATTTGACCGTCCAAGAGAAATTGCCTTCAAAACCCTAGGAGAGGGAAATGAACCTTGCCTAGGCACAACTGAAGCATGGATAAGCTGTAAAATGACCCTATGGAACTTGACATGATGATGAAAACCCTATGAATGATGATAGGCTCAGATGAATAGTGACATAGGTTGGCATTTGGGCAACTTTGAAAAGAGTGAGAGCAAACCCTAGACCTAATGCCTAGTGACCAAATTTTGCTTGAAGACTCAGTGAAATGACAAAATTTGACTTTGACACTTCAAAATCACTTTGTAAGAGCACATTTGATCACTTGAGAAAGGCTGGAAAGATTGACACTAACAGATTTCTTAAAATCTTTTTATTAAATATCCTTCCCAATACATCTTTCCAATAAACCCCCCCCCCCCGCCCCATGCTACTAGATACCCATTTTTATACATCGACTACATAGAATAAACTCACTTGTACCCTCAATGCCTCCCAATACCTACCATATATTGAATTTACTTTTCCTAATTTAAATGCTACCTTTATGAATGAATGTGGTAAGATATTTGTAAACAAGGTTAAGAAAAAGAAGCAATACGACACTTGTTGAATTTGAACAAGAAAATTCAATGTTATAATTTTGCTTGTAGGAAGTGTAGGCATGTTCCTTTATCCTTTTTCAAGGAAGTAAAGTGACTTTTAACAAACTTTGTATATGCATTTCCATATATCTAGCTAGGCCATCCATCATTGTTTCCACTATGATGGTTTAAGTTAGGAAGAGTGGTTTCATGTTTATAAGTGGTGTCTACTTCATCAATGAGCTCTTGAGAACCACACACATTTTTATACAATCCCATCCAAAGGAGGAAATACATTTTCAATTATTGGAAACTCCATGAATAACCTTTGATTTGTAACATTTCATGCATTACATCTAGGAGGATAAGATCGTCATTGTTAAATGACAAGTATGAACTAATTATAGCAACAACACTCTAAAAGTCATTACCTATACAATAAAGAATGTCATTGCCACATATGTTGAAAATATACCTCTTAGAGATTACATTCATAGACATGTATTTGCACTCCCATTCACTTCCTATAATTCAACAAATATTGGTCCTTGATTTAGAGAAAACATTTTTGCTTAATATTTGCAATGAGATTGCCACTTCACAACCTTGAGTTGTTTCCTATACTTGGGGTCAACAATGGATAAGCCACCACTAGTCATCACTTGTTCATCTAGATTACAGTGTCGCCCAATAGGCTAAATATGACTTGTGGATCAATGACTATCAATATATCTAACACAATCTATGACAACAAATCTAGGTATATCCGCTTCCTACCTTACATATAGTATTTACAGCTACTAATTTCCCTTACCTTGGTAACATAGTCTATTGTGTCACATAGGTACCTGAAATTCCACTCAATTACAATCAATTGCCCCTTACTTGGATTCAGGCTCATGTAATCCATTACATACATAAGACTCTTAACCTCGCTAGTGTAACACGCACATAACATGTCTTCTTTTTATCAACGCTCTTGGGAACTGTTGGATTGAAAAAGGTGGTTGATCCAACAACTAGTCCTACATCCAAAAGAGGTTATGGATCCAACATACTAATGGAAAATTATTAAATTATTAAATTTTTGTAGTTTTGTCTTACCTCAATGCTAGAATAATGATGCATTTGACCAAGATCTTTCATATCAATAATTTTTTTTTTTTTTTTTTTTTTTTGGAGAAATGGCAACTTTATCAACTTGACTAATTACCTAGTTGTCACTAGATTAACAATATATCATCCACATATCAACATGAAAAAATGATTAACAATTGATTTAAAATATGCATAGTGATTTGCATCAATACAAAGAAATCCTCATTGGGACATAGACATATCAAAATGTTGATACCATTGTCCTAGTGATTGTTTTTTCTATATAATGCAATCTTTTAATTGACATACCATAACTTGCCTCCCCTCCACTTCAATTACCTCATGGTGTACCATGTAGATCTCCTTGTCAAGATATCTATATCGAAAGGTAGTCTTCACATCCATGTTATCCACCTCAAATTCATATGCAATTTCTATTGCTAACATCACCTTAATTGAGGCCATTTTGGCTACTAAAGAGGTGGTCTCACTAAAATGGGAATATCATTTTGCTATCAATCAATTTTATTTGTAGAAAAGTATATCCCCTTGTGTTAATTGGGTCTAGCATAATTTGTTGAGAAGAGGATTGTTATCCTCACCACCCATGTTCAATTTTCATAAGTGATATGTTGAGCTCTTAACTAGAGTATTGTTGTAATTAATTTGAACCCTATCGTTGACCTAGTCTTGTGCCTTGAAGAATGTAGTGTTTACCTCGGGTACCTTGAAATGAGGGGAAGTGCCCAGGGGTTTTCCTTGGGACATGTTACGTAGAAAAAGAAAGGGTCCATCCTCGTACTTCTTTTGAAAGACCCATTTACAACAAATTATTTTCCTCCTTGCATGGAATATCTCTAATTACTAACTTTGGTTATGCTATAATGCATTTAGTTCTTCCTTAACTCCATGCTATGGATGATAAGCTTCCCAACCTTTCAAGGTCATTGTTTTAGGATCATGGTCTATTTTTCTTTTCACTTAGGTGGATCTTCTTAGTGATACGACATGATTTAGATATCCTTCCTCTTTATGCACATCTTCATCCAATCACTCAACAAGGGGATTCTTTGTTGGTTTCTCTTCCACTGACATGTTAACAACCATTGATTGAACTATTTGTTTCACCCTTTCATAGCTTGAATTGCTACATACAATTTTTGGATCCAATTTCTTACATAGAGTTTTATCTCCCGAGGCCACAAAGCTAGAAGTTATTTCATGAGATCATTTTTTATTACAATATTTTGATTGACCTTTGGAGATTAAGGCCTTAGATTCTTGGTGATCTTTTGAGGTTTTCATATTTTCTCATGCAATAATTGTCTCTTAGGTGGCCTTCTAAAGTTTCCATTCTTGTTTCATCATGCAATATTGTCCCTCAACCTTCTCTAACTTCAATTTATTATTCATTGTGCCATTGAATATGATGACTAGATTATCCCATAAATCTAGCAAGCTACATAACAAAGTGGCCCATTTCTCTTATTATAGTATAGAATACCCCAATGATGCCATCTATATCGAATCATTCAAGTGAGCATTTACACTGTCATCCATTTCAAGAGTATACATTATTCCAAAATGATAACTTATTTACTAGCAACTTTATATGGTACAAAGTTTGTGTCTTTTAATAGATCTCCTTTGTAATGTTGGATGTGGAAACATTTAGTGGTACAATGTTGGAAAGACTCAAGCAAAGAGGCCTTAAATTTCACGTCCAAATGTTTCTATGCTTCATCAACTATCCATTGAGGTTTTACACCTCCCATTGCAACTCATTGATCTTTTTTCACCAAGACATCCTCCATCCTCAATTTTCACAAGTTGAAGGTTTGGCCTCTTTAGTTTTTCAATCTTCCTTCTCAAGGATGAATCCATTTCTCTCTTTTCTTACGTCTCATATTAACAAGGTAAAATTTACAAGAGAGCTAAAAAATAAAACCAAATGAAAGGGTATATATAGTGAAGTCTATATCCTCTTCCAAAGAAGCTACTGTGAAAAAAATAAACTCAAAATATTCTAAAGCATTGAAATCTTTGGCATCCTTAATCAAATTATAGCCTTTGTAGGAAAATTACATAAATACATATTGTCACCAAGAGTGAGAAGAAAAATGGACCAAACTGACCTCATCAAAGAAATATAATTGCATCTTAGCTTCCATATTATGAATAAAATTTAAGTTCGAATAGTCTCATGTGCTCGTGAAGTGAGACAATAACAAGGAACTTTAAGTCTCGTATGCTCATGAAGTGAGATAATAACTAGGAATTTGAATTCTTGTATTCTCATGAAGTGAGACATTAACAAGGACCTTGAATTGAGAAGAGATACACGACAATGATGTTGTCCCTAAAGCGGAAAGAAATTTTATTGAAATCTGAAATCAACTCAAACAGATTACAGAAAACACACATAAAAATCAGACACAAAATATTGGCAGAAAAGGCTTCAGCCTCATGGCTTCCTTAGGTATACTCTCTCTTTTTCATTAAAAATATTGAATATAGTGTTACAAATAAATAGATGAGAGACAATGTTCTCAATATAGTGCGTGCTATCTTAGACACCTTTGGTTGAGATAATTTCTCCTTTGGTTGAGATAATTTCTCACTAGACACACACCAATATAGGAGTTACCTAGACTAACTCCTATTTTAGAGGAACAACCCAAGAGTTAGGCACAAATTCCTAACTTGGAATATTTAATTTATTTATATATTTTTGGATTTATTATTGTTTTGTGAGAGAGGCTAACATTCCCCCCCAATGATAAATCCAAAATAAGAACGAGGAACCATCTTCCAAGTTCTCATGTTGATCCTCAAAAACATTGCCTGAAAAAACTGCCAAAACTGGATGTTGGAAAAAACTCAAATCTGAAGAGAACATGAATCGGCTGCATGCTTGATTTATCTTTGAATTTCTCTTGACAAATCCATCATGTGCCAAGCTGCAAAAGGATCCAAATGTCCTTTGCTTGAAAACAACATCCGATGTCCATTGACACAATTAGATGAACGCCCACTGGCATATTTGCTGATGATGATCGCCCACTGGCTGATGATGTCGAAAAACAACTCAATGTTGCTTTTGCTATGATGACAACTGCTCACTATTGCTTTTGTTGTAGATCACCCACTGACAAATTTGTTGATGCTCATTGCTGATGAAAAATGCCCACTGGCTGATGAAGATGCCCACTAGCTGCTTCATTGATGATGTTGAGACTTTCAGTCTGGCAACCACTTATCAATCTCATTGACATTTTCCCCCCTTTGCCAGCTAAAAGGAGAGACAATCTTCTCCAAAATATATCTGAACTCCCCCCTTTAGGTGTAGGAGAGTGTCACTGTTGTACTCCCTCGTTCAACTACACGAGAGTACCATCATCGTTTCACTGTTGGCTGCACTATGTGTGATTGTACTCAGTTGTAGAACTAAGACAATCTTTTGAATATGGATGACCATTCCCAAGGATCGATCCATTCATAATTTATCTTCAATCTGGCTGATTGTTGTTGTTTGTGACATTTTTCTAAGGAATGATTGTGCTTGCCACAATGGTGACAAGGATGGAGATCAAAACACTGATCTTCCATATGACCGGTTCTTTGAAAATGAGAACATTTCAGTTTGTCTGCAACTAGAGTTTGCATGCATTTATGTTTGTCTGCACTTTCAGTTTGTGTGCATTGATGTCTATCTGCAACTTACAGAGAACTTGCTGAGGTGATATGTTCAAGTAATCTGGTACTGACGAACTAAATGGGCTTTGAATAATCAGGGATATGTAGGTTGTCGTCATCTTCGACATATCCTAAGCCACGTCAATTTCGATTACTTTGGATTTCTTCCCGTGGCTTGATAATGGATTTGGAAGAAAGTTTCACTGGAACAACTTCAACACTTGAGGCTGGTTGGATGAATGAAGTCGAATGATCAACTGTCTTTGGATGGTCAAAGACTTGGAAGCAACATGCTTCTCTTGCAACTCATTTGTCTGCAGTTGTGACTCCATTTGAAGGAACTAAATCATTTCATGTGCATGTTGAATATGCACTTGAATGTTAGCAAGAGTAGTTTTGCTGATGTGCACCATGTCACCTGCTGATGATAACATTAAATTGTTAATAATTTGGGACAACTGAATGTGTGTCACCATGTTGCCTTGCTTACTTTGAAGTCAGGCTCGCTTGGTGTAGAAGTCGTGCTTGAAAATTTCTCACTTGAGTTGATCACTGAAATGACAGGCTCACTTGTACTGTTCGCTGATTGCTGATGCTTTAAACACTTGCTTGAATTGTTGACTTGATGCTCTCATGATGACGATCACTTTGCTTGAAAGGAACTTTATGAATGTTGTAATGAACTTTACATATGCTCGCTTGCTTTTAATACTTGATGAATTTGTAGAACTCATTCGCTTGAGGTTTAGTTGATTATTGCACACTCGGTTGATGTCGATCTCAACTTGCTTGATTGGTGTTAGAGTTGAACTTGTTTGGTTGCTTTGATGGTTGCTGCAATGAACTTCACTCTGGCTTGCTTGAAGGTTTGAAATTTGTACTGTCTTGACGAAAATTGCTTGAATGAATACTCATGCTTGCTTGCAGGAGATGTGAACTTGTTGTTTGTTTCATTTAGAGTTAAAATTCGTGGACTCACTTGATTGTGCTTTAAAGGAAGGGCGTCAAACACTGTCAAAAATGCACCCAAAAAAGCTTACAATGATTTTAATGACTCACATAAAACAAGGAATTCACTTGTCTTAATTTGACTAAGTGGAAGAGAATTGATGCACTTGACTTCTGATCAAATCAAAATGTGGGTGTCGGTTTCAACCAAGAATGCACCCTTACAATTCAATGCAATTGGAATTTTATTTACACGTTCTTAAATTTGTTTGCAAGAATGTTGATGTAGACTTTGCTTTGAAATGCTGGAGTTTGCAGATTCATGAACTTGATTGTAGTGAGTGATTTTGTTTGTTGAGGTAGAATTCTGACGTTGAAAACTTTGTTTATTTTTTGTAGTGACGCAAATGCATGTGTTGAGCTTAATTATCCTTCCTTGCAGCTATTTCGTTATAGGTGTTGTGCTTTCTGGCATTGTATTTTATGTGTGCATGAAATGAGATCATTTACGTGTCAAAACTAGACACAAATCATAAGCAAAAACATGAAGCAATAGAAATACTCGCCATCATAAACATACACATGGTGTACCTAAGATCCCCTTATTCAATTTCTGGTGGATCTAGGACATGATCACCACAAAAAGATATGTTTTTATTAAACTTTGGAGTACACAATCTTCAACTTCTCAAGCAATGAGAATGTCAAGTGTACAAATGCTTGAAGCAACTTGTCTTCAAAAATTGTTTGCATTGACTCAATCTATCAAAATATCTCTGCATTGACTCAATCTATCAAAATATCTCTCTAAATAAAATATTACTTTGGAGTATATGATTGACTTTTCTCTGAAAAAGAATTTATTTATCACTCCAAAAACAAACTATGCCCTTAATATTACATACCACTCTTATCAAGTTTCAGCGGTCTTCTTGGTCGTTTTTCCACATAGGCTTTAAACACTTCAAAATTCTCAAAGACATCTCTATATTTTTCAGAAAGTAGACAGAGACCTTGCTTGAAAAATCATATATAAGTTAGACAACACCTGCATCGACCCACAAATAGTTGAACTAGTCAAGTTTCACTCTGGCTGCTAGGGATCTTCAATCCCAAAGAGAGACCTTTTCATGCCTAATAAGGCTTCGAAACAATCAAATTGTGAGACTTCCCATTCACTTCATCACTAGAAGCAGTCAAAGAGAGGAACTGCCCCATGATATTTACTACATTTCTTAGAAGCAACCCCAACCACCACGTTCTGGTATTGTCAGAACCTCATTTGTCCCACATAACAAAGTCCGTAAGCCTTAAGGTGGCCTCTTTAGTTTTGCTAAGGCAATCTGTGTGGGTATCCCAAAATCTTAAAACCCAATAGATATCAAGGCAAGTTGCCTCAACACTAAGTTCATTAATTCAAAAGAAAACTGTTTTAGGAGTGAAAATCTCAAAATCAGATTATTTGGCAGTGATTGTTTCAATGACCAATTCATTAATCCAAAAGAACTATTTGGGTTTCCGAAAATGCCAACACCTAATTCAAATCAGTATTTACTGCTCCAAATATCCAAATTCCAAACAAATTATTACCTTAACATTGACTGTTTCAAAACCTTTTGCAACTATTTCAAATACCTTTTGAACCAACCAATACAAAACGATCCTCAAATGTCCTAGCGGACCATTTCCATCAATGGCAGATTCTTATTGATCCAAATATCCAAATTCCAAACAAATTATTACCTTAACATTGACTATTTCAAAAACTTTTGCAACTATTTCAAATACCTTTTGAACCAACCTATACAAAACGACCCTCAAATGTCCGAGCGGACCATTTCCATCAGCCAGGATTCAGGAAGAAAACTGCTTGTCCCAACGTTAACATAAAAGGAAGTAACATACCAGGTGTAAATAACAACTATGCAACCATTTCATCTTATATTTATAGCTTGAAGGTATCCAACTACTTAATCACAATAATATTACAGGTCCATCTTTGTCGATATCTTGGTTTAATGCATATAAGAAAATAGTGAAAACTAGCTCATACCTCAAAGCAAGAAGAATGAACATCATGGTTTTACTCATGGACGCTAGTGGACTTCCTTATGATGGGTTCACTGGAGGTAACAGATCGGTGGAGGTAACAGATTCTTCGCTCATGAATCTTTTGGCCACGGCCACGACTACCATATTCTTACAATTATCAAATCTTGCAGAGATTGTTGCTTGGCATAACATAAAATATTTGTTTGATAACAACGTCAGGGATTTCTTGTTCTTTCACTGTGATTGAAACCTAGCAAATCTCAGAAGAGACTATGTGCTCTCTGAAATACCAAGTAGTCGCCACAAATAGTTCGTTACCTCAAACAGTGAAATTTAGCACAAAATCGTGCCACAAAATTCTGCAAGGAAATTCACAGTCTTTTTGTGCACAAAATTTTTCCAGTTTGGGAAATGACCCATGATCCGCAATGGGAACCGCTCTAGCTGATAATGAACTTGGCCAGCTTCAGGAATTAATAAATTCAGCTTTATACAATCTATGATGGCTCATTCATTGGAGAAGAAATGCTGCCCATGTCCTATACTCTTCGACTCTTGCACTAGTCTGCAGGGTCGTGTGATGCTGATTCCCATTCAATGTTCATAGAAATGGGACCTTTGCTCCAGTGCTTACCACAACGCTCCACAATAATAACAAGGGCTCTCTCAACAAAATCGAGCACCCGACCTAATCTCACCGCACCTCTGATACCACATATTGGAATTTGAAATTAACTCAAACAGATTACAGAAAGCACACATAAAAACCAGACACAAAATATTGGCCGAAAAGGCTTCAACCTCATGGCTTCCTCAAGTATACTCTCTCTTTTTATTAAAAAAATTGAATATAGTGTTACAAATAAATAGATGAGAGACAATGTTCTCAAGATAGTGCGTGTTATCTTAGACACCTTTGGTTGAGATAATTTCCCCTTTGGTTGAGATAATTTCTCACTAGACACACACCAATATAGGAGTTACCTAAACTAACTCCTATCTTAGAGGAACAACCCAAGAGTTAGGCACAAATTCCTAGCTTGGAATATTTAATTTATTTATTAAGTTTTTGATTTATTATTGTTTTGTGAGAGAGGCTAACAAGTTTCAGTCCTAAACATATCTCTAAAAAGTCTAACAAAATTGCACTCACATTAAATGTAATTCAAGGTTGTTGAGATGGTGCAGTAGAGGCACATGCCATAGGTGAACCTACTTTTGGCAAGGTGGAATTTAAAGAGCAATGTTTAATAAACAAGGAACCATGCAAAAAATCAGAGCTTGTAACTAATTCAAAGCAACCAAACATCATGAAAATAACGAATCCACCTAACCTCAATGTGAGAAGATGTCTATCTAGAATTCAATACAATAAATAGAGGGTTCTTTCGATGCAAAAGAGATAATTATTTTTGGATCATATCACTAAATCAACTTCCCAAATATCCAGGCCTAATGTTTCCGAAAAGGGATTTTATATTAATATTGATTTGATAATATCCTTGGGTGCAAAAAAAACGTTAGTTTCTTATCAATGGAAAAAATATCCTTTTAAGGAGCTAACTCTCTGTAATCCCTCTAATCCTTGGATGCAAAGTCCCATATATGCCTCCAAAAAAAGATACCTTTCTTACTCAAGTGATGAGCTTGAAAATTTGGGGCAGTCAACAATACACTATCTTCAATTTATCTGACTCCATATAGTAACTCATAACAAATCTCATACAACATGAATCTCAATGATCCAGGTGGATGTTGGTGGCCACCCACCTATCCCATTTGGACCCCCACAATTGTCTCTTTCAATCTTTTCAGTTTCCTAAATTGTAGCCCAGTTTACTATTTTTAGCAGTTTTTCGGGTCCTGAACTTCCGGAGCCGTTTTGAGGCCCTAAACGACGTTTTTTGGGAAATCTAGGGGAAACATGGGTCCATGGACGGATGTTTCCCTTCCCTAAGTGGTAGTTCTTTGATAGATCTTTCTAACGAGCTATCATACGCGTCAAACGGAGATCGTATGCCAAAGTTACGACCCCGGGAAATTTGATTGTTACAATTTAC